>LOJH01027419.1:0-16036 GCA_001685095.1 Ellobius talpinus
AGGAGGAGGAGGAGGAGGAGGAACAGGACGGTACAATACATGACATACTTTAGTTTGGGATTCATGATTTTTGCTCCTACATTATTTTGACCTACCTAATAATGAGACTCTTTATAAAACTCTCACTTTCAAGCCCCAGGATCATTTGTTTTTATGAGACATAATTTGTTTCTCTGTGAGTGCTTCTGTGCCTGAAGGCACAGAATCTGAGTCAGCCATGCGTTGCCGTATTTGTGTTTGCTGGATCTGGAAAGACCACAAGGCCACGTGCTAACTTCTGCTTGAGTTCAGGACTAACTCTAGTTGATACATCTTACATTTAATAAATTATTTGTGTGAACAGAATGGTTCCTCTTGATCACTTTAATAGTTTGTTAGCTTCAGGCAACTTTTTCAAGACAATGGTTATGGCCAGAATATTGGGAGTACCAAGGGTACTGAGAAACCGGGGAGGGACGCCATCATCAAAGTCTTAGGAACATTGATTTATACCTGTGTTTTATTTGGAAAGCTGGGCCAGCGTATTGCCTTGTCAGGGAGTGCCACAAACAGAATAGGGGAAACACAGTCATCCAGAGACATTATGGAAGCCATGAGAAGGTAGAAAGTTCTGTTTTTTTGTCTTACAAATTATTTTTTTCTTTATCATGTTTACTTATAGATAGAGGGGAAGTATAATCTAGTGTGTAAAAATGATGCCTTTGGGTGATCTGGGGCGTACTTGTGATCACGTGTCCTTGGTGTGCTCACCACTGAACACAGTGAGATGGTGACAGTTATCTTGTTCTTTTAGAGTTTGCAGCCTAACGTTAAGAAGGCAGAGATGCTTCACGGTTTGGCAGTGAGAAGTGATGGAATAATGAAGTGAAATATCCCCAAGTAATAAGGCTGCAGAGCTTGAGACCAGAGAGAGTGCAAGTGTGCCCATGAAGGGGATGCCTTGCTCATAAGCTGAGCAAGGCGGTAGAGATGCAGGGATCATAACAGAGTTAAGAGCAGGAAGGGTGCCATTCTCCTTGCCTCCTCAAGACTGAAGCCTCTAACCATTTCTTTCCTAAAGACTTTCTCAGCTGAATTAGAAAAGATTCCTAACAGTTAATGGATGCTATGAGTTCTCAATGGAGAAGGAACATTATCACAGTGGGAGCCACAGGAGGGGAACAACTCTTATCTGTCAGTTGATTTCATGTTCTGTTCCTTCTGTCTCTAAAAATCACGTGAGGGGCTTGGAAAAAAATTAGTGAGACTTTGCATAAATACGCCTTCTCTCATACTGTGGTTTTACTATATATTATAATATTATGTAATATTATACCACGAAGTCATTTAAAACATGAAGCTCACTCTTTTTTCAGTTACAGTGCTTGAGTGGCCCCATGTATCAATAATCTTGTATTTAATGTGTGGGGTATTTTCTCTTTTGTTCTTTCAAATCTCCTTAAAAAATATAATCATGTGGCATAAAGTGCAAACTGATGTGACTGTATTTCAAGGTTAAATATGAAGGCTCTTAACCTATTAAAGATAAGTACCAAATTAGAAATTAGAACTCAAAATTTTGAATCTGTGTTAGAAGTTTACAACTTAGATTTACAGAACAACTGTCTGTTCCAGAATATGTATAGCTCTCCCAATTATATGTAGATCAAGCTCCTAGTTAGTCTTTACATTTCTTTAAGATGTCCACACTCACTCCTCTTCATATTCATTGAGAACAGACACACACATGTGATCATAAGGACAATTAAATTTGGAAGAGAGTCTCAGCAGTACAAGATAAAAGGAAGGGATGCTCGAAGGGGACCCTCTTGTTCAGAAAGCTGCCATTCTTAAACTAAAGCTAGACATTTGAAATAAAGGTTCAGTCCAGTGTTTGAAATAATGTTCCCGATTTTTGCTTTGAACTTAAAAGGACAAAAGTTCCCCCCAAAAAGCTGAAAAGAATTTATCAGGCCCCTAAGGAATGTGGGTAAAGCAGGTGAGTAATACAAAGAGTCCTTAGAATGGGACAATGTACAGACAGCTGTCTCCTACAGGGAGATGCTAAAGTCGGGGTTACTATTATTCAGTTCTTGCTCAAGATATGTCTGTCTCAGGGAAATAAATTATATGGAAACTCAATGACAGGGTGTATTCTGAGAAAAGCATCAGCGGGTGATTTCATTACACACACACACACACACACACACACACACACACATCTGCACATATGCTCACAAACCTGGATGGTTCAGGCACCACCAGTTTAGAATATCACGTATTCTAATGGTGCCTACATGACATATGAGGTAGGTTGTTAACAGACATGTCCTTCCACAGGGTATAGCTATATGAAATGGTTTCAGACTCTGTGACTGACTCATCTTTGTGCCCCTTATCATATTTCCTGCTCGTAAGCTCAGGTATTGCAATACCTTTAAAAAAATTCAATGTTCAAACAGGACTATTTTTTTCTTTAACTTTATCATTGGTGTGTGTGTGTCTGTTCATTTGTGTGTGTATGTTTGTGTGTGTGTAATTAGAGAGAGCAGAAGCTAATATGCAGGAGTCGAGTTTTCTACTTCCACCATGTGGGACTCAAAGATAGGACTGAGGAATTCAGTCTCGGCTGCAGGTCCCACCTCATCAGCCCCAACAGTTCTAAGTCTTAAAGAATACAACATGTAGCTACTTAACAAAAACCAGGCACCTCACACATGTCAGGTAGCACTATTTTAAGTGCTTGAAATAAATAAATGACAAAAGTCCAGCCTAGTCTCTGTCTTGTTACCTGTCAAGCTTGCCTTCTAATCCCCTTCAGTACAGTTGGGTTACATGCTTTATCAACGAACTCTTTGAAGAAAAAGGTATCCAGCCACGTTAAGTAGTTTTGTGTAGGAATTTTGTAAATCCTATAAGGGAGAGTATACACTATTGATTTTAAATAAATAGAAAAAAAATTCTAAATAAAAGTCTAGCTTTGCCTAGGCTTCTGACCCTCCATCATTCAGTTGTCGTCCTCCCCCCACCTGGCAGGGTCCTCAGAGGAACACCTGTGCTGAAGCCACATGGATTTTAACGGCCTCTCACAGTCACGTGTCCATCTTTCTTCCAAAATAGCTGTTAGACTAAAACTTTATTCTCCCTCTACAAAGAGATTGTACATTTGTACTCTTTGACTCATTGTCCTTTGAGTGTGCTCACCACAGATACATTCTGCTGGACAGGCAGAAGCAGGGTGTACACCTTGTCTGCTCGCAGTGTTCAGTGTTTCGGAGGGCTCGCTGGAAATACCGCAGGACAGGGTCAAGGGAAGTCTGCACTTGCCAAGGCAGTTCAGATTTGTTTTTTTTTTCTTTTTTTAACTCTAAGACATGATTAGTTTTTCTTTCTCTCTCTTTTAGTAGAGAAAGCTGGCTCAGAATAGACATGATTGGTCCACCTCTTAATCGGTGTTTCCTCCCAGCCTAATCTATGTTCTTAAAAACAATCGGTGAGAGATTGGATGAAAGAAAGAGTTTTGTGTTTATTGAGAGCAAATGAGACATTTGTCTTGAGATATATACATCCGTATCTGTGCATTACAGCCAAGTAAAATGTGAGATTATTTTTGCTTCAGAAGGTATAAGAAAACACACTTAGATGTATAAACAAAACAAAGACTCTATCTACATATTGAATCCATTTTGGGGGAGAAATTATTCTGTGCATAGTAGCTTTAGATCTGGGTGCTTGGCTGAGGCTGAAGAAATTGCTGTTGCCAATTCCAGTTTGCTTAGTTCATTTGCTTTGCACCTAAGTTGTAAATTAATCATTGCTAGTAACATCAATTTAGTTGTAATTAATCATAGAGGAAGGAGGGAAGCAGTCACATTGGAGCCAGCCATATCAGCTGCCTTATCTGATTTTGTGTAATTTTCCAGCACTTTGATGAATACCCGAGGCAGGAAATACTTTGGGGGCTTTGGAGGGATTGAATGATGGAGGGGCAGAGTCGGAGTCCAGCCCAGACTTCTCTTTGGAAATGCACACGAGTGCACTACAAATTGTTAGTTATTGTAACTAGGGTTNGGTTTTTTTTTTTGGTGGCTGTTGCATGGGTAACTTTTACAAGTGGCTGTTGCATATGTAATTTTTATACACACAGACACACACACACACACTTTTTCCTTTCATTAGATAAATAGCCCATTGATGTTTCCACATCAGGGAAAATTAAAAACAATGGCTCTTTGGTTGGATGGTCCAAGTTAGTGGGAAGTGGATTCAAATTTAAGAATAAGCAAAGGCAAATTCTACTTTCTACTTTTGATGTGTTTCAGGCTGAGAAGCTGTAAGGAGACACAGTCTGGAAGATAGGTTTTTTTCATGTGTTCACATGCAAACCAAGGCAAGGTGAGTTGCATCCCCATCTTCTGACTCCTTACTGTTCTATATGGAAGAGTGAGTGGCTGGTTCAGTCTGGCACTAGTGTTCTGGACTGCTGCTCTCTGCAGGGAATCGTTTCTCTTGAGTGCCTTTCATTCATGGTCCTTGCCTTGAGTTTAGTCATGTTGGGTCATAGATTATGGCCTCCCCAGCAACACTGCCATATTCTTCACACTTTTAAATTAACTTACTCTCACCTTTCTGCCCTTTGATGACATACAGGAAGACCCGGATCCTGCACATTCAACTGCCAAGCAGGAAGATGCTATCATGTTTTCTTAAGAAGAGATGTTCTGATAGAGCCCTGGTCCTTGGGCAATGAACAAAAAATGTCTGCAGAATTTCCCTAAAAGATCAGAGATTTTCTCAGGCTGTGTTTAAAGAACCAAACCACAGCAAACAAAACCAGAACATTTTCTTGATCCTGTCTGGGGATTTTGCATATGCACTTGGAGCTTGACTCCAAGAACAAAGAGGTGCCTCACCTTTGATACCTCATTCTTTCCCTTCTTCTCTCCTCCATAATTCTCCAGACTTAAAACGACCCTCCTGTTAAGTCCTGTCCAGGAGGAACTGTCTCCAAAAATTATTGTCACAAACTTCCCCAGGCTCACATTTCATAATCTAGAGGCTATTATTATTATTAGGCAAATTTTTTCACTATTCCTCTGAATCAGTCATTAACCTGGAACTTGGAGTGTTTTACAGTTTGAATGGGAAACATCCTCTATGGGCTCCCACATATGAGCACTTGGTCCCTGTTGGTGATGTTGTTTCGGGAGGTTATGGAACTTTTTAGATATGGGGTCTAGCTGGTAGCTATAGGACCCTTGAGGTTAAGCTGGAGAATCATAATCCATTAGCTTCCTTGGCTGCCTTTGATTTAATAAGCAAACTGTGAGCTCCCACTTCCATGGACGGAGCCCCACCCTCCATATCTTTCCCACCATATTGGACCGTATCCCTTTAAACTGAAAGCCAAAGTAACCCCTTTCTCCTTTAAGTTATTCCTTTCACAGATTTTGTCAGAGCAGCAGGAAGAAGCAATGAGTGCAGATCCAGACACAATGCCCTTGAGTAGGATGAATACTCTTCTCAGAATAATTCCTGGGGAAAGGCCACATTCCAAAAGGTGACCAATGTAGGGAAAAGAGAAAAATTTAAATGATCGAATCAGTTTAATTTATCTTAGTTAGCCAAACCTTTTATGAGTTTAATTGTAACACTGTGACACTATACCCGGCTTCCCATTTTTATCCCAATGGATCTTCAGGCTTCTTTCCTTTCTTGACTACTGTGCTACAGTGACCATGATGCGTAAGCATCTCTGTGGCACACTGACTTAGAGTCCTTTGTGTGCACACCTAGGATTGGTACAGGTGGGCCATATGGTAGGTTTCTCTCTCCCTGTCTATGTGTGTGTGCTGTATATGCATACAGGTTGAGGTGTGTGTGTCCTCTTCCACCACATGAAGAGGCTGATTCAGGATCTCAGTTGTCATTTGTTAGAGCTATCTACTTTATTGCCTTGAACTAAGGTCTCTGGCTAAACCAGAAACCCACCTAGTCTGGCTGGCTGGTCACCAAGCTCTTGTGATCTGCCTGCCTCTGCCCCACAACACTGGGGTTAAAAAACAAGTGCCAGGTTTTTATGTGGGTGCTAGAGATTTGAACCCAGGTCCTCCATTTGCAAGGCAAGTCTTATGATCCACCTACTCACATTCCCAGTCCTAAGAGTTTAATTTTTAATTTTTTTCATACTAATTTCCATAACAACTATTCCAGTTTATATGGCTACCACAGGCATATGAGGGTTCCCCTTTTCTGGAATACTTGCCAGAGTTTGATGTCATTCCTTTTCTTAGTGATAATTGATTTGACTGGGGGTAAAAAAGACACCTCAAAGTAGTTTTAATTTTTATTTTCCCCATTGCTAAGGGTATTAAATATGTTTTTTTTAGATATTTGATCATTTATAATTCTTTCTTTTTTTTGAGTTTTTGAGACAGGATTTCTCTGTAGCTTTGAAATCTGTTCTGGAACTCTGCTCTGTAGACCAATCTCTGGCCTTAAACTCACAGGGATCCACCTGTCTCTGCCTTCTGAGTGCTGGGATTAAAGGCTTGCAATACCACTTTTCTTTTCTCTTCTTCTCTTTTATGTTTTGAGACAGGGCCTCACCAGGTCAACACCTTCTGACTAGGAGCTTGTTCTATGGATCAAGACAGCCTTAAACTCATAGAGATTCATCTGCTCCTACCTCCATTTTGCTAGGATTAAAGATGTGCACCATCACATCCAGCCTTTGGCCTTTGTATTTCTTACTTTGAGATCCAGCTACTCAACTCAGTAACCCATTTATTGACTGTATGACTTTTGTTGTTCAATGTCTATGGCTGTTTTACTATTCTAGATATTAATCTCCTATCATATGCATAATCAGCAAAGATTTCCCCCAACTCTACAGGCAGTCTCCACTCTGCTGCTTTCTCCCCTTCCTAGGCAGATGCTTTACCCATTTGTCAGCTCTTTGGATAATTTTCTGTGCTGGTGGAGTCCTTTGCGTGACGTCCTTGCTTCTGTCTTGCTGTGCCTTGCCTATCTTTCCCTCTAGCAGTACTGCAGTTTCAGGTGTTTGGCCCATTTTGAGTTGGTTTTTTGCACAGGCTGAGATATGCAGATCTAGCTTCCTTTCACATGTGTACATTCAGTTCGCCAGCATCATCTGCTACAGAGATGGAAAGGGTAGCTCCTTACCCTGCTTGTGTCTCCTAGGAGCTCAGCTACTCCACAGAGACAAGCTCTGATCCTAACTTCATGGCCTCACTCCCAGGGGTGTACTATTCCTGTGTGCATCTTCTTCACAGGGACACTTTCTTCTTAGGTGGGTTTGCAGTGCTGTCCTTGGTCCTTCACCTTTTATTGATGATGTATCTATCAGAGTGTATCAGCACCCACTGAACAGAAACTGTCTTTAGGATGAAAGCATGGTATTCAAGCATAAGAAAGTAACATGATTTATTTAATCAGATTCCCCATCGGGTTGTCACCAGTATAATTATTTTTAAACAATGATAAAATAAACATTCCTCAATAAATACACATATCATATAGTACATTATTAGTTAATATGATACTTATTTCTGAATCAATATCTTTGTTTATTTCTACTTATTCTTTTGGCCAGCTTGTATATATGATAGAACTCTAAACTTTTACAGAACTATGCAAAGAATGTATAAGGCTGAATTTTTGTTCATGGTATTGCATTTTGAACTGAAGTGATTAGAATATCTCATTAACTTGAGCAAATCATATTTCTTCCAGAAAGAAAAATTACAAATGACAGCAATATAATTGAAGGGAAAAATTATTCTAATAATTTCTATGTCTAATAAGGGACATAGAAATTAGTCCCTTATGGGATATCTCACCATTAAACATGAAGCATGGCTTACATCAGAACTTATCAAAGCGGTGTGGCAAATGTCAGTGTCTCAAGTGACATGTAAGAGGACAGCAACCTTGTAATTGGGATGCTGTTTCAATGGGTACAGTTTCTGCAGGAAGGATGTGCCTCACGCTGACTTTTAGACCTGGTGATGTGACTTAAAATAGTGTTTTTCCAAGATTGGATTGGGTCAGGAATTATGTAAATGGAACAATTTTGCACCTATATTAGTCCTGTCTGCAGAATCCTAGCCTGAACTGTTAAGTCCAAGTGGCAAGGTCAAATTCAGTACAGGCTTGCTACATGAGCAAGGTAAGAAGATGGAGGTCTTATGACCCCGAGTAACACTACAAGCGATACTGTAACCAGCTAATATTTTTCAGTTTATGTTTTATGACACCTTAAATGTACAATTGTATACACACATGCAAATTCACACAGCTCAAAGATGCTTTTAGAGGGAACTGACCATTCTCCTCACAGCAGGACCAGGAGAAGGGCTGTATGAGCCTTAGAATGCACTCTTCAGACTGGACCTTGGAGAGAGCTTTGGTTTTGGTTTGGTCTAATGTGTGTTGGGATTGTATTACTTCATTTTTAGTGAGTTTCTTCTTGAGTCAAGACACAGCTTGACTCAATCATTTTAGGATTTGTGTGACATTTGGCATTAACCATCTTGTCTTAGAAAAATTACCATCACTTTAAACTACAGAAATAAATTTACTAAAAACAAACAACCCCGGTTATATAAAACAGAAGTTATTTGAATGGAAAATTATTTTGGAAAGTTCATAGTTGGTAGCCATTTCTCAAAAGTATAGAAAGGATATGGAGAAACGGGCATCTTCACACATGTCTGCATTTCTTTCAAAAAGGAAACCTAGGAGAGTGGAGAGATGGCTCAGCAATCAAGCGCACTGAGTGCTCTTCCAGAGGACCTCATGTCAGTTCCCAGCTCCCACATGGCAGCTCACAGCTTTCTGTAACTCCAGTTATAGGGACACCCATGGCAAAACACCAATGTTCGTAAAATAAAAAAAAATAAATTTAAAAGATAACATAGTTATATCTTTTATAAGTTATTTTATCTCTCCCCCACTCCCCACCCCATGGTGCTGAGGACAGAACCCAGAGCCTTGCGCTTGCTAGGCAAGCACTCTACTGCTGAGCTAAATCCCCAACCCTCATATTTTTCATAAATTAAATATAGCCATACCATTCATCAGATCCACCCTTCTTTTGAGAATCAGTACTGTAGAATTCCGACTTTCTGGACAGATGCAAAGGGTTTGGTCACAGATTTGCATAGAAAAACTTTGCAGTGTGGAAAGAAGAGTCTATCTGTTGCACAACAGACCTAGCACAGACAAAATGATACCCCATGTTGTGGGGGTCAGAACGAGAATGTCCTCTAGAGGCTCAGACATTTGGACACTTGGTCACCACCAGTTGGTGATGCTGTTTAGGCCGACACAGGAGGCGTGGCCATGGTGGAGGAGGACCTTCACTAGGGGGCAGACTTTGAGAACTTAAAGACTCATGGCACTTCTAGCTCACTGTTTCATACTGTGGTCTCTAGGATGGCTGCTCCCGCTGCCATGTCTGCTGCCATGTCCTCACCAGTGTAGACTCTGGATCTGGAGACCCAGCTAAACTCCCCTGTCTGCTGCTTTGGTTATGGTCTTTAATCACAGCAACAGGAAACAAACCAAGACACAGATGAACCTAGTGTACTTGAGTCAGACATGGTGACACATGCTTTCAGTCCCAGCGGAAGCTGAGACAGGAGGCTGGCCAGCTCAAAGTTAGTCTGGGTTACACAATGAGGTTTTACCATAAATAAAAAGCAAAACAAATTAACAAGATCAAAACGAGATATATTTGAACTGCAGCTACTGACACTGGAGGGATTTCCAGAATAAACCTTTGAAGGACGAGGATAAGTGGAAATAATATGGCATGGTCTAAACTCATTTTTCAATGAAAGAAATGAAAAGCCACCCATGCAGGAACATACGGAAACAGCTTTGAAATCTCACACTGGCCTTGCCAGTTATCAGCGGGTATATGGTTCACAGGGATATGACTGAGTAACAGGATGATATTTTCCTTTAGGATGTATGTAACAAGGGCATGCAATTATGTGTTACTTCCCTCACTTAGAAAGCAAAATAAAGAAGCTGGGCGGTGGTGGTGCATGCCCTTAATTCCAGCACTCCAGAAGCAGAGGCAGGTAGATCTCTGTGAGTTCAAGGCCAGCCTGGTCTACAAGAGCTAGTTCCGGGACAGGCTCCAAAGCTACAGAGAAACCCTGTCTCACAAAACCAACCAACCAACCAACCAACAAACAAAAACAGAAAAGAAAAAGAAAGAAAGAAAGTAGACTAAAGAACATGCCAAGTTGAAAAGCTTATGATTGGAAGAAGAGATTTATAGACAATAACTTTGTATTGCTTCATAAGGCCTAGTGACGTCAAAAGCAGATACTTCAGTAGCCTAAATATTAGAAATAGTAACAATGGGTTGCCCTGAGAGGCTGGTCAGTAATATGCTTTTTTTTTCCTTTCAGGAATTTAGACTCTTGCTTCAAACTAATTATCTTTTCTTCCCATAAAAATTCCAAAACAATAACAAAAACAAAGCTAGAAAAACAAAAAAAAACTCAGCACTGTCAACATCACCAACAAAAAACTTGCTAAAACGGGGTAAGAAAGAGATCACATTATTTCCTAAATGGCATAAATGGTAGAGGAAGACCCCAAGCACTCACTCACCAGCCACCGATTTTCCTTTTGCCTAATCCACCAGAGCAGTGGTTCTCAACCTGTGGGTAGCAACCCTCTCACGGTGGTCACCTGAGACCCTTGGAAAACACAGATATTTCCTTCACAATTCATAACAGGAGCAAAATTACAGTTATGAAGTAGCAACAAAAATAATTTAATGGCTGGCGGTCACCTCAACAGGAGGAGCTGTATTATTAAAGGGTCACAGCGTTAGGAAGGCTGAGAACCGCTGCTCTGGAGAATAGAATCGGAGCTGACTAATACTCTGACCTTTGGGAAAAATGGGTTCCCCCTCATGACGACCCCTCACCCTGGAGTAAGAAAGAGGAGGCAGAGAAGGAAGGAAATCTTGCTTGTTAGAAGAACAAGGTTAAAAACCGAACAAACAGTAAGGAATATATTTTCAAACTCTGAAGCAACACTTGAAAAGAGAAGAAAATTATCCTTCAACTACTCTTTTTTTCTTTTTTAAACTTTGAGGGTTCATGAAAATAAAAGCCATTTTTTTCTATGCATTTCTAGCTTCCTCAAACCATCTGTGCTTCAAGGAACATCCAGGCCATGTGTTTTTAGTTAATTTACACTTAACTCATCAAAATGTTGACTTGTTATTTCAGCCATTTGATGTCTCAGAGATCTTCCGTGCGTTTTAACATCCATTCAGAAATTCTTTCCTCCGTGTGGATGGGAAGTCATCATTAGTGAGTGGTAAGCAGAACTGGGTAGAGCATCAGCCTGATTCTCGATGCAGAACGAAGGGAATACCAAGTGCCTTTTTTTTCCTTTGCAAACTGCTTTTCACACACACATGGTCACAAAATCCTTCATATGATAAACATGAGAAATGACCAAAAGACCTCAGAACCATCACAGGCCTACATGGAGTATTGACAATGGGAAGACATTACTTGGAGGACTGGGAATACAGGTTTCTAAAAGAAAGGAACTTCCGAGGTGGCACAAAAGCCCAGACGCCTCACTCCCACCCCACACCCCCAGTCCTTGTGCATATTGTCCTGACCAAACACTGCAAAGGAGCCAACAGGCAATTTCCCACAGAAAAAGAACAAATGATATTCTACTGAGGTTTGGTGACACTCTCTTTTAAGAAAATAAACCAAGCCGGGTAGTGGTGGCGCATGCCTTTAATCCCAGCACTCGAGAGGAAGAGGCAGGCAGATCTCTGTGAGTTTGAGACCAACCTGGTCTACAAAAGTGAGTTCCAGGACAGGCTCCAAAGCTGCAGAGAAACCCTGTCTCGAAAAAAACAAAAAAAGAGAGAGAGAGAAAAAAAGAAGAATCCAAACCAAAACAACAACAAAAACTCCACTTAACCCATACCCTAAGAATTCTCCTGTGATTTTATGTTGGAAAGAAATATTTTATTCTTTCTCATGATATGTAAGGTTTTGGCCAGAACACTTGATTGAAAGTGGGCAAGGCTAGTGTCTGCTTGCACATCAGACTGTGGTAAATCCCCAGGATACATGCCCTCAGAGTTCTAGAGCCGTTTGATCAAGGAGCCTTTTGTGACTGGAAACATGAAAGGGCTTGAGAGACCGAAAAACCATGAACGATTTTCTGGGGCCAAAACTCATGCTAAGATGAAAGGAGCCAGTTCAAGTCCAAGCACCAATTATAATAGAAGATTCCTGATGTGGAGGCATGGATCAGGTAGGACCTGGAATGGAAGCAAGTCAACGGGAACACAAAACAAGCAGATCAATAAGAGGGTGAAGCTGGGGAAACAGAACCAGCCAGGCAATTAGAAAATGTTCTTGGTAGAGCACAGAGACAAAATTTAGAGATCGGAGAAGGTCAGTCAGGTTGCGGTGACTCTAGTGATCGAAGACTTTTTGAGTTATTTGGCTTCTTTTACATATGTCTATAAAACAGATATTTATAATATGATTTATGTTATTGGTTTTTGTTTTCCAGGCAGGGTTTCTCTGTGTAGCCCTGGCTGTCCTGGAACTCGCTCTGTAGAGCAGGTTAGTCTGGAGCTCAGAGAGATCCGCCTGCCTCTGCCTCCCAAGTAGAATTAATCCCAAGTGGAATTAAAGACCCGCACCACCATGTCCAGCCCTATAATACAATTGATAGCAGTAGCAAAATTACAGTTAGGAAGTTGCAACAAAATATTTTGTGGTTGTGGGTCCCAGCAATAAGAGGGACTGCATTAAAGGGTCACAGCATTAGGAAGGTGAGAACCACAGCTAATAAGATGTCAGGAAGAGAAGGGTACATGGTGATCATTTTAGTCAATGCTGAAAAATGTGACCTCATTCTTCTGCTTATTGATTTGGTTTCATAAATGTGAGGTTTGTGGCTCAAAGTGGAAGGATAGTATGTTCACTCAGTTGTACCCTAGCTAATAGTAGAACCATGAGGAACAGCCATAGATGGGGCCACCTCTGCACTTCAGTCTGCTCCCCGCACCCCAAGCCAAGCAGTCACTTCCTCTTCAGTCGCCTCCCTTCTCTCAGCAATCCAAGCTCGCTTGCTTGTTTTTGCTTTGCTTCATCCACTCCGCTCCAACTCTAGTTCAGGACTGAAGCAGAGATGACACTCTGTCACCCCTGAAGCATAGCTGGTGCTATTTTTAGAGGGGGGTCACAGGAAAGTGTGCTTGTTTTGTGAAGTTTTGGGCTTATTCTTAGCACATGAGTTCAGAGCTATGAACCAACCCTGAACCTTTGGAGCTGTGAGTCAACAAGCTGGAACCAAATATGCAAAAGGGGAAGAAAAAAAAGACTCTGGCTAGGAAAACTCGTAGGCGGTTCCTTTCTTCTTCTATTTTCTCCAGGAACATTGCGGTGAGTTAAGTGTAAATGAATCAGAAACACAAGGATTTTATTTCCCTCACCACATGCATGAGTTTAAACCTTACTGGAAAAAAGTGCTCAGCACAACATGTTTCGAATTGTCTTTGTCCTTTTTCTCCTGTGATCTCTGGGAGATGGAAGCTGAAGAATGTTGAAGACAATGCAATCAAAAGCAAGCATGAGTCTTCGATGTTTGGGCAGCACATGCCGCTCCGTTAGGCCAGCTGGCGTGGAGCTTCCCTTCTGTGAGCCAGACAGTATTTTTAGTCTTTGACCTAATTATATTACCAAAAGAAACTCATGAACAGGCTTAGATCTGAATACACTGGGTAGGGATCAGGCACCGGACTGTGAGAAATCATTTCTTATATGTTCTTGAAGAAAGTTTGTAACTGGGCAGAGGAACCTAATAAACAGCCAACAAATTCACTTAAAATTTTAAGAGTTAATGAAATAACTTCTAGGATCATATAGGCCCCTACGCATGACCCTGTGTGTATCTTGTTTAACACACTTCCAGCGATTTACTTTGTTGAGCATAAATAGAATCTTTTAGAATATTCCTACTAAGAAAATTACAGCCATTTTTGGGATTCCTGCAGCCTAGTGTGAGGCCCACTTTTGTTGGCCAATTCGATGGGGACGCATTGCACAATTATTCTTTTGTTTGCATGGAATCAGGGCTGATGTTGGTTAAAATTCCCTGTCAGGTTATCAGAACACTAATAATTAGAGAACTAAACCTCAGATGTTCTCTGTAGGCAGCGCCTACAGAACCATCTCTTATTCAGACTTACATCCATTCTCTCCTTTACCCAGAAGCTTCTAAGAGAGCATGCAAGTTTAAATAAATCATCTCTGGTTAACCTGTGGTTTGGCATTTGGAAGCCCTCAAATGGTTTAAATTAAACCAATTGAGATGCTAGCATCTTTGGATAGTCACACAACAAAGCCATTGTTTGTTGAAACGATAAGTTGGTTAGGACACAAATATGCAATTCTATGGATTGCCAAGAGAGGGTCTCTCCTGAGTAGCCCATCTTCTATGGTGGTTTTGGACCATATTACTAGGAAGAGGGTACACAAGTCCCTATCACATCTGTCATTAACTATGCGTTGTTTTTTTTAAATACATGTTGCTCAATGTATTTTCAACAGAAGGAAAAACTGGGCTACATTTCAAAATTTAAATATGATACGTGAAAAGGCTGTGTTCACATTTAATTAAATTACGGTCTATGTGCCATATGCATAATCAGACATTACCTCTGTCCCAGATGGAGGTGATGAGTAGGGATAAGGAATGACGGTTCCCATCCCCCCTGAAAGCACAAAGTACAAATTGTGATGATTTTCTAAGGAATGCCAACACAACCACAAACCCCTCCAGCTACCGCTGTGACCGAGGCCTGGAATGATCACTACATGGCTCATTAATTCCCAGCGCTGGAAAGATGACCCCTGTGCAGAGAGGTGGCATCCGTACCTCCAGAGGTTAGAACTTCAGCTATTTTCAGTTCTGGTGGTGGGGCTTCCTCTGGTGCCCCAGACTCCACCTTGCCAAAAGCCTACAGCTTAGAAAACGGTGAGCGGCTTCTCATTCACCTCAGCATGTGAACTTCGGTTATGGAAATTTCAGAGTCATGACTGAACCTGAACTGGAAACAGCAGACACCACAGTTGGCTCTGTGAGGCTGAGGCACAGACTAGACTTTGTTTAACCCTGAAGTATATGCGCCTCAGGCCGGGATGGGGGAGGGAAGAGGCCCCTTTCCATACAAAACCAACATATGTTTTTCTTTCCTCTGCCGCTCTGCAGTTTTTTGGTTTTTTTCCATATTTTCTGAGTTCACATCTCTAATCAGTTGGTGGGAGTGTAGATTTAATGACATTTATTTTGGAAAATACACTCTGCTAAAATTTTGTAGTAATGTAAGCCGTTTAATTCTAAAATTGGCAGCTGAAACCAACACTGTGTTTGCGTAAGCAGCTACTGAAATGCTTCAGTCAGAAGCATTTTGGAGCACAGATAGTTGAGACGTTGCTGTTGGTTCCGCACCTTTCCAAAAGGGACCTTCAACTCAGTGCAGACAGGCCACCAATGACAGAAATGAACAATGCCAGCCATGTGCATCAACCAATGGGCTTAAAGGACAATTTTTGGGTGACTATATCATGCAAGAAAATTTCTCAGCTGCAAAAACTCCTTACATATTTTAATGAAGGAGCCTCACCCCCATGTACTGGTATTTCATATGTATTTTAATAAGCAAAGCTTGCTTGAAAATCAGAGAGTAAAACAGCCCCCACTGGTCAGCCTTACAAACCAGGCAGTGGTGACACACACCTTTAATCCCAGTAGCCACACTAATTTGTTATAGAAATGGGGCAGTAGTGGTGCACGCCTTTAATCCCTGCCCTAGAGAGGAATATGAAATGGCTGGAGACAGCTCTCAGACACAGTCTCATTCTGAGGATCCTTGGAGGCAGGATCGCCATTTCAGACTGAGGTACAGGTAAGAGCCAGTGGCTGGCTGTTTTGCTTTTCTGACCTTCAGGTTGAACCC
>LOJH01027420.1:0-18065 GCA_001685095.1 Ellobius talpinus
GTGGTGTGTGTGTGTGTGTGTGTGCATGAGGGGGAAGCGTATCCCTTCACCGTGGGCACTTCCAGAATTTGCGTGTTATCTGTGACCGTCCCTACAACCACTGCTGTTTCCTTCTCTCCGTCAGGATGTGTCATCTTTGGATCATCCAGGACGGGGACAAACGTAGTGTAGGTCATGAACTGGTTGGTTAGTGTAACTCATAAATTACGCTTTTAGCATAACATGATTGAAAGTAGAGTTGGTTTGCTTGGCCTGAAACCCGTATAGCTTGACCAGCAGCCGCAGGTCGATGTCCTGGCTCTTGGGCTCCTGTGCCAAACCTTTTGGTCCTTGCTGTGATGAATTTCACCACTGATGATGGCGCCTCCTGCTCAGCCAGGTCCAGAAAGTATATGTATTTTAATGTGTGCCACATGTGTGCAGATGTCCCTGGAGACCAGAAGAGGGCGTTGAATTAAAGGCAATTTTGGGCTGTCCTAACGTGGGTGCTAGGAATCAAACTCAGGTCCTCTAGAGGAAGAACAAACACTCTTAAACTGCTGAGTTATCCCTCCAGCCCCTCCACTTCTATTCTGAGACAAGGTTTCTCACTGAATGTGCCTGTCTAGACCGGCTGGCCAGCAAGCCCCAGGAACCCTCCTGCCTCTGCCTCCCGCATTGTGATTACAGCGACACTCACCCTTTACATGGGTGCTGGGGACCCAAACTTAGAGTTTCCTGCTTTCCCAGCAAACACTTTACCCACCGAACCCTCCTCAGTCCCCTGAACGTATTCCCGACTTGGAATATTTTCAATTGTCTGTGTGTTGATAGGGATGAGGCAAGGAACAGCAACTACAATCAGCCCTTGACGTGAACAACTACCCCACCTCAATGCGGAGGGCGGGGGGGCATGAAAGAGTTTATTTCTGGAGTCTAATATGAGGGATCACGGACTGAGAACAAATTCAGGTCACCCCAAATTTCATGTCTCAGTAGCAGTTTCATGGAGTTTTTGTAGTCACAGGACAAAGAAATTCAAAGAGCAAGAGACTTCTCAAACATATTGTTGGAAACATCGGGTGCCTGGTTACAGCACAGCAGGGGCCTCTGCTGCAGGCTCAGGTGCTACTATTCCAGGGGCAGAGATAGCCCAGGTAATTTGTGATTAGACCCTGGACCTGCAACATTGTAACTTTCAATAATCAAGGAAGTTTTTTCTTCTTTCTTTCTTTCTTTCTTTCTTTCTTTCTTTCTTTCTTTCTTTNCTTCCTTCCTTCCTTCCTTCCTTCCTTCCTTCCTTCCTTCTTTCTTTCTTTCTATTTTATTTTATTGAGACAATGTTTCTCTGTGTAGCTTTGGAGCCTGTCCTGGAACTCCCTCTATAGACCAGGCTGCCCTCAAACTCACAGAGATCCGCTCGCCTCTGCCTCCTGAGTACTGGGATTAAAGGTGTGCGCCACCAACGCCCTTTCAATCAAGAAAGTTTTAATCATCAGGTCATCTTATAAAATGCAGTTTCTCTCTGAGAACTGTTGCTCACACATCACCGTAGAGTCAACTATTATCATAGGCACAGAGGATGCGCTGGCTTTCAGCAAACAGGTCTCCTGGGAGACCCTGCATGCTGTGGTCCTGGTTGATACTGTGCCTATCCTATCAAAGATCCAGGCTGCTTCTGTCTTACTGATCTGTACCCTCTTGTAGACTCTGGTGGCTGCCAGTTCTGACCATCAGATCCTCCTGTTGGCAGATACCCTGCAGTTAGCAAGAAGTAGGGGAAGAGAAGTGGAGGACCAAATCAGAGCAGCAGACCCCTGGCCTCCCACAGCAGCCCTCTCTCTCACTCCTTTTTCCTCTTGCTTCTGATCTCTGGAGCCTTATGGAGGGACTGAGAGGGAGGGGACAAGAAAGAGCAAGGCCATGTTATGGAATGCTGTCCTCTGACTGTGACATAACCACTGCCATCTAAGTCCGAGCCTCTGATCCCCCTCACTCATATGATCTTCACAGGACTGGCCTATTATTGTGCCCTTGTTGGTGGGGGTGGGAGGTGTCATTAGACCCTAACCTCAAAGTCCAATCACTTTTATTCTCCCAGCTGTGACTCTATTCCAGATGCACAGGTCTCAGGAGGGGCTAGAGTACAGAGGTGGGAGGTTGGCTGGGGGGGCACTCCCATCTATACAGCTTTCAAGACAGCTGTTTTCTTTCCTCGAGGCTTCATGTTAGAGTCCCGCCAACTCTATCTCGTAGATCACTATAATCCTGCTCCTCGGTGCCTCTTCTCTGTCTGCCTGGCTAGCCAGCAATAGAGCCGGGGCCCATATTCAACCGCCTTAGTCACTGTCCCTACCCTTGGCATTTATGGATGCTTGAGGCCTCATAAAGCTCAAAGGTTGAAAACAGTAGTAAAGAGGCCCAGTTAGCTTGGCTTGGGCAAGCTGCAGCGGGATGCTGGGCTCTGGCAGGAGAAGCCATCTCCTCATCTCCTGGCGCCTCTCATGGCTCAGAACATGGAGCATCAAATTCACTGTGAACCTCCCCTCTGACAGATGCTGCTTCCTGGGCCCTGCATATTTGACTGGGTATTTCTGCAGAACACAGGCTTGGGAGTGGGAAAATGTGTTCAGGAGGGAACTATCCCTGCTCATCAATTTACGGGATCCATTCCAGCTGTTTCCAAGTCGTACAGGATGGATAGATGCAAACAGTCCTTCCAGGAGAGCCTCGTTGTCCTCCATCTCCATGCCCTCCACCTGCCTTTTCCATCCTGATCTCCCACTGGAGCTGAGACTTTTCTAAGACCCGCCATTAGCTCAGTATAACACCTCTCTTCTTTTGCTGATTAACGAGGAAAGACAGTTGTCAGCCCTTGTCGATACACGGATGGGGACCACAGTTTTATCTTTTATGCTGTCCTGAATATTACTTTTCAGTGTGGTGAGCAGAATTCAAACCTCATCAATGGAGCTAGCTCAGTCGGCTTGCCTGTGAGCTTTGCACACCCGAGGACCAGAATTTGAATGCTCAGGTCCTGGCTTAAAAGCCAGCATTGTGCTGCCTTAGTGACATGTCAGTTGTCCGTTCTTCTTCCATGATCTGTGATGCCGCTAGCTCACGTGGTTGGCTAGGTTATTCAGTACCAGACATGATTCCCCTTTTGATGAACAGACCTCAAGTCTAGTTGCGTCTCCTTGAAATGTCAGAGAAGCTGCATCCAGGAGGCTGCATCAACACAATTTATTGCTTAAATAAGGCCTGAACGGTGATGACATCCATAGACTAATATGGCCCCAATCCTAGACAAGTACTTACAGGCAACGACAGAATGCTGAGAGTGAGGAAAATAGTCTTCCCCAGGAAGAATCCCTACCCGGTTGGTTATTCAATACCAAATGGCCAGTCCTGAAAACATATACGCACAAGTAACATTTGGAGGGACTGAACAGGCTGTGTTTATATAGTTTGGAATACATACATGCATATGGAACGACAATTAAATAAAAATCATGAATTTGAGAGAGATCAAGCGAGGGTGGGAGGGAGGAAAGAAAGGGGAAAATGATGTAATTATATTTTAATTTAAATATAAAAGAGTTGAGTATGGTGGCATATGCCTGTAATCCCAGCATTTGGAGGTGCTAGATGGAGACTGCAGATCCAGGGACCTCCAGGGCCCGCTACCCTGGACTGTGTGGCCAAGTTCCAGGGCTCATCGCTACAGTGTACTGACAGGGTGGTGTCTGGTAGATTGCTTCATCTGTCCGGGCTGCACTTCAGTTTACTGAGAAGAGATCTTTGCGGCGAACGCTAGATCACACAGATAGGAGTTTGGGGGCTCTCCAAGAACCGTGGGTTTAGAGTCCAGGCGGCCTCGCCTTTCTCCCAGACCCCGCCCACCAGGGCCCGCCCCTCCGGTTATTTAACTCCGGTTCCACGCGCCCGGTTTGCAGAGCGCGGTCTGATCCTAGCCGGAAGAAGCCACCCGCGGCGTTTCGCACTCTCCATTGGCTGAGAGCGGCGGCGGGGGCAGGCCCAGGCCTGCGATTGGCTGTTGTGGCAAGGTTGTCCCGAGGCCCCGGCGGCCGGCGGGCGCTAAACGCCATGGAAGCCCCGTCGGTGCTGACCCGGGGGGCTGTGCAGCGGAGGGGCCCCAAGACCCCGGAGAAGCAGGCGCAGGACCAGTCGGGACGGAGGCCGGGGCGGCGAAGGCCGGGGCGGAGGTGCGCACGGCTGGGCTGAGCTCCGGGTCTGGGCCGGGGTGGCCATGCTGCCTGTCCCTGCACAGTGCGACACTGTCCACTTCTCGCGGTGGGCTCCCTTCATCCCTGCGTCCCTCTGTCCTTCCATCCACGGCCGCAGACGGGCCACCCGAGCAAGCTAGCAGCGTCCTTGTCCCTGACCCCATGACAGACCCTGTCCCAGCCCACCGGGTCCCGTCCCGGAAGCCTGGCGCCATGACTACCGTACCTTTCTTTGGCTCTGTAAATCAGGCATTGCCATACATGGATGGCTTTCTGTTAGGGTGAGATTTGAACTGAGACTTTAGGGAAGAGGAAGACCGCGGTTGGTGGCTATCCACGTGGGAGGATCACAATGAGCCAAAACACAAAGTCAGGAGTGGACAGACATGCCCCTCTGGTCTGGGGATTTGTTCCTTTGGGGTTAGTAACGTCCTGGTAAGTAGGATGCTGGGAAAGGTCTCAGGGCAGACTTGACTTGTCTCGTTCTGTTTTTCGACCCACAGTTGTGAGACAGCTGGGTCAATCAGACAATAGTGTGGTTGCTGGGTAGAAGGTCTCCCAATCCCGTCCTTTCCCTCTTTCTGGAGGAATTCTAAGGTGACAAAGGTGAACAGGGGCAGGCAGGATTGCTCTGAGTTCCTTTGGGCGCAGCTGAAGGGTAAAGAAATCAGCCAGGGAGGGGCATCTGGAAGAGAAGAGTCTGGAAATGAGATTTGAAAGGGGGTGGTTAACATGTCCCAATGACACAGGCCTGTGTCATCCGGCTACTTGAGAGGGTGAAGCAGGAGGCTCACAAGTTTGAGGCCAACCTGGTTTAGCCAGGCTGTGTCTTCAAATAAGAACGGGAGGTCTTGAGATGGAGTCATGGTAGAGCACTTGCCTAGGATGTGGGAAGTCCTGAGTCTGAGCCCTGGCACCACAGGAAAAAGAAGGTATCTCCAGACACCTGCTGCTGTCTGGCCGTCTCTGTAGTTCCAAGGGCTCCTCAGTTTAATTGCAGAGGCCCTGAGTCAGTGATTGGTGACTGATCCTGTGGAGGGAGCTCAAGTCACTGCTGAAGGCCTCGGGCCCTGGGAGGTTTAGATGCCCGGGGGTCCCTAAAAAGTTACTATGTATCTTCTCATTATTCTTAAGATGATACTTTTAAAAACATAATAACAAACGAGTGCTTCCTCAGACATTGCTACTTCAGAAGCCAAGGTACTCTTCCTTGTCATTATCTCTGTTGGTGGACAGTGGGAGCCCCCGTGAATGTTCCATGCCCCTGGGTGTGGACAGAAGACAAAGACTGCTTCTGGCCTCTCAAGGCCTTCAATTTTGCTAGTACTTGAAGACCCTATGTACCCCTTGGCCGCAGAAGGCCTGTGGCCCTAAGAAGTACCTGCCTTGGGGTTCTCAGTGTGTGATTTGCCTGTTGGGCCGGGAAGGTGTTTACTCAGGTGTGGACTGCCATTGGCACCTGTCCAAGCAGAAGCAGGTCCTGGTAGCTAATAAATAAGATGAGCCCTAGCTGCCCAGTCTCTGGTTCCATGCATGCCTCTGGTGTAGGTTTTATAAACCATGTTCAGAGATATCTAACCATTTGCTTCTGTTATTTACCCTTTAGGGGGGCTGAGAATACAGCTCAGTTGATAGCTCACTTAATGTGCTTAAAACCTAGTTCAGTCACCAACACAGCATAAACGGGGCATAGTGGGGCACCCCTGAGACCCCAATGCTTGGGAGATGGAAGGAGAAAGCTTAGAAATTCTGTGTTGTCCTTGACGATGCAGTCAGTTCCAGACTGGCCTGGACGACACAAGACTTTGTATCAAAAACAGAAACAAGTTAATCTTTTAAAAACCCACCCTTTGCCTAGGATCAAAGAGGACCAAGAAGAGGAAACGATTTTTAGAGATGTGGTCAGTTTCAGCCCGGACCCTTTACCAGGTGAGGTGACCGAGGCTCCCACTGTGGTCATCGCGTGTCTCCCCCCCNCGTCAGAGCATCTGCATGAATTCCCTGATTGCTACCATTCCTTACTGTTTCCCTCCGTGGACCAGCTAGATATTATGACAAGGACACCACCAGACCTACCAGCTTTTACTTCTCATCCCTGGAGGACCTCCTGGCCTGGACCCCCGCCATGGAGGATGGCTTCAATGTCGCCCTGGAGCCACTAGAGCGTCGTCAGCCCCCACTGAGCAGCCCCAGGCCCCGGACCCTGCTGTGCCACGACATGATGGGCGGTTACCTGGAGGACAGGTGAGGTTCCTGACATAGCACTGCTCTCATTGCTGGCCATCCTAGCATGGGAAGATGGCGGCATTTGGAATTGGGAAAGCAGGTTCTAGACGGGCCTCTGCACCTCAGGGAGAGAAACTCAGTCCTAAAGGTCAAACTTGACATGGCAGAAGCAAGTTGGAGTTGGGTGAGCGTGTGTCTGTCTTAGCTACATAGACGGCTAGCTCCTCAGGCTGCCCCTGAAGAGGATCGCTACCCATATCTCCAGGCCTCCGGGCCCATCCTTTGGTGTGTGTGTGTCCAGTTGCCCTTCTCCTAAGCTCTGTCCTCATTCAGAGCTCTTGCCTCTGGCTTCCTGGGCTTTCTCTCTCTCAGCTATGCACAGGTTAACTAGAGTGACATTTTAAGCGTCTAGAGGACATCTTAGAGAGAGTGATAGGAAGCTGAGTCAGAGCCAGTGGCCCACTCTGGGGCATGGCCAGCCTGCAGACACAGGGAGACGCGGGCACTGCTGACCCTGCGCCTGGGGCGGAAGCCAGAGACAGGGCCTGTGCCCAGCCTTTCTGCTTCCTTCTCTTTTATCTGCTCACAGAGGCCAAAGTGCTGTCTGCGCAGATCCAGCGGCCCATGCCAGCTCCTTGCCCAGGGAGTGAGCCCTCCCCAGACACACAAGGATGTTTGAGATTGGTCTTGCTCTGTAGTTTAGTCTGGTAGAGAACTCATTACGTAGCCCAGCTGGCTTCCACCTCCAGTCCCTCTGCCTCAGGTGCCTCCATGCCTAGCCCCCTCCTAAGGGCTCTTTGTCTGTGTGTGGAGGCCGGGGTACAACCTCTGCTATTGTTTCTCAGACGCTGTCCACCACCTTATTTTTGACACACACATCCTCACTGGCCTGGAACTCATCAGGTAGACAAGGCTGGCCCATCTGGCAATCTCCGCCTTCCCATCCCTGAGAGTACACGCACACTCTACCCTACCTGGATTAAAAAAATTTTTTTTTTTTTAACTAAGTCAGTTCTGGGGATGGAACTCCCTGCAAGGCAGGCACTTTGCTGACTGACTGTCACCCCAGCTCCTGTTCCTGGCCTGCTCTTGACAGAAGAGCTTCAGGTAGTTCCTGCTCTCACTCCTCCCACACAGGGTCTCACCCAGCAGGCTTTCAGGCAGAGCCAGGGACCAGAACTGAAGCGTGACACCTCACCCAAGGCTGCTCTCTCCCACCCGCCATCAGTGTCCTGATTCTGTCTCCTGGGACCTGACTCTCCCATGTCTTCCAGGTTCATTCAGGGCTCGAAGGCGCAAAACCCCTACTCTTTCTACCACTGGCAGTACATTGACATCTTTGTGTACTTCAGCCATCACACGGTCACCATCCCCCCTGTGTGCTGGACCAATGCTGCCCACCGGCACGGGGTCTGCGTGCTGGGTAAGAGCCAAACGGCTGGTGTGCCTGTTAGATAATCCTGTGACCTAGCTGTGCCCATGGGTCAGGACTGCTGTCTGTACATTTTCCCAGGGAGGACCAGATGGCATCTATTTTTAGCTGTGGCCCATGGGTCATTGTGGCGGTGAGCAGAGGGGCCATGCTGTGTTCCAGAAAAGCCCTGCTTACATACATGAGTAGTGGCTGCGTCTGGCCCGAGGCCATGGTTTGCCATCCACTGATTCAGACCGGTGCCTCTCCAGCTTCATCCTGCATCCCCTGTGACCACATCCCAGAGGACCACTGATAGAATGTCTACACCCTCCTGTAGTCCTGATGTCTAGGAAGCACACTCGGGCAAGCCCTGGGTCAGAGGAGAGCTTTCCGTGCGGCTGTTTCTATCTCTTGTCTCACAGGGACCTTTATCACAGAGTGGAAGGAGGGTGGCAAGCTCTGCGAATCCTTCCTGGCTGGGGATGAGCGCTCCTACCAGGCAGTGGCCGATCGGCTGGTCCAGATT
This sequence comes from Ellobius talpinus, assembly GCA_001685095.1. Classification (NCBI taxonomy): domain Eukaryota; kingdom Metazoa; phylum Chordata; class Mammalia; order Rodentia; family Cricetidae; genus Ellobius; species Ellobius talpinus. Next base: position 8,393 of record LOJH01027420.1, read on the forward strand.
GCTCAGTTTTTTCATTTCGATGGTTGGCTCATCAATATCGAGAACTCCCTGAGTGTAAGAGCCGCAGCTGTGTTCTGGTGCCGCAGCTGTGTTCTGGCGCCTGCCCCTTCATCCCTTGCTTTGGGAATCCTTCTTGCTTGCTTCTCTACCCTGATTCCTTGCTCTACCCTTACCCCTTTGCATGACCCCTCTTGCTCTGCACCCAGGCCCCAGCCCATGGCAGCAAGACCCACTTCTCGCATCCCAGCTGGGGCCACCAGTGCCATCTCTGACCGCTAGTCATGAGCTCCGTTGGCTGCGGTCTGCTTGCCTCCCTCCTTGGCACGGCCACACGCTTTCTCCCCATCCCTGCTTTGGGCTGTGTGTGTGGCTTTTCTGTGGTCCTGACCCCTGCCCTTGCTTTTATCTTTTCCTGAGTTCCAGGCTATTTTCTTTTCTGTCCTTCCTCCCCTGTGGCTGTGGGACAAGGGGCATTTCTGGCAGGGCTGGCTCTTATGGCCTCCCTTCTCCACCATACTCTGTTATTTCTCATGACAGACATGCCCAGCCTTGCCAGGGTCTGATCTCCCTTCCTCCCTTCCAGCCAGCTGCTGTGGGGAACACACCCCTGTTTCTCCGGTATCTGACCACGCAGCTCCATCAGCTGGTTCCTGGAGGTCTGGTGCTGTGGTATGACAGCGTGGTACAGAGCGGGCAGCTCAAGTGGCAGGATGAACTCAATGAACAGAACAGGTGAGCGCCAGGGGCGGCTGTGCAGGAAGAGGAACTGGACAGGTTACAGGACATCCTGTGTGGGCAGCTTTGGGTCGGAGGGAGCAGGTGTGGTCAGTACCCACAGGGCTGGACGCTGCAGACTCTAATCATGGACAGCCCCAGTCCATGGGTTCTGTGTAGCCCTGAGCATCGGGGAGGCTGACAGCAGATGGGTGTCCCATCCAGCTGTGCATGGCCTCAGCTGGTCCTTGCCACCTCCCAGGGTCTTCTTTGACTCCTGCGATGGCTTCTTCACCAACTATAACTGGCGGGAGGACCACCTGCAGAGGATGGTGGCGCAGGCTGGGAAGCGCCTGGTTGACGTGTATGTGGGCGTGGACGTGTTTGCTCGGAGCAATGTGGTCGGAGGCCGTTTTGATACTGACAAGGTAGGTGGTGGTCTTTTTATCGCACAGGGCTACTGGTCTGTACACCCTCGGTGGCCTCTTCTTTGGGGACCTTCCATTCTTCTTAGTACCTCAGAGGAAAGAAAGAGCAACTGTTCCCTGAGAAGGGAAACCAAAGCACCCTGGAACTCCTGTGTCTCGGGTCAGATGGGCTGAAAGACCTGTTCCCACTCTTTTTTTTTTGAGATAGGGGTTCCCTGTCTAGCTCCGACTGTCCTGGGACTTGCTCTATAGACCAGGCTGGCCTCAAACTCACAGAGATCCGCCTGCCTCTGCCTCCCGAGCGCTGGGATTAAAGTTGTGTGCCACCACTGCCCAACTCTGTTTGCTTCCACTCTTGAATCATCCCCCAGACGCCGATTTCCCTCCCCTGGGCTACGTGCTTTGGAGCACGTTAAGTGACTTCTCATGCCACCTAGACAGAGGGAGTGTGCAGGGGCTGTAGTGACAGAGGTGAAGGAAGCTATTGTGTTGGGGACCCGTGAGGTTTTCTGGCCAAGTCAGCTCAGCAGGGAGGAGAGGTGAGCAGCAGGCCCAGTTCCTGTTTGTTGGTCCAGAGGGAAGCTCTAGATGAATCATTTGACCCAGGGCCCTGGTTTTACTTCTCATGTGATAAAATGCTCTGACTAAGTGCAACAGGAGCCACAGGGGCCGAATCTCAGGTTACAGTTCCAGGCTACAGCCCATCAGTGTTGGGAAGTCTGGGCGGCTGGCACAGCACCGTCCAGATCAGAGGAAAGGGAAGTCAATGCTGGCTTGTTCTCAGCTGGCTCTCTTCTTCCCCCACCTCTCATTATTTTGGGGGAAGGGTCTTTCTGTGTAGCCCTGGCTGTCCTGGAACCTGCTGTGTAGACCACACGTTGTCTCTGCCTCCTGGGATTAAAGGTCACCCTGCCCAGCTTTCTCCTCTTATATTGTTCAGAACTTCCTTTCCTAGGGAATGGCACTGCCTCCAATGGGCTAAGTCTTTCCTACATCAATCAACAAGACAGCACACACTCAGACACGCCCACAGGCTAACCCAGAGCAGACGCCACCCATCCCTGAGACTCTTCCCAGGTTATTCTAGTTGTGCAAGGTGACAGTTAATACCAAGAAGCACACAGTCGCCCAGCCCAGTGACTGCCAATTCTCTACCTGCTGTGATTGTCAGAGGAGAAGAGAGAAGGGGAGATAGTCCCTGTGAGCTCACTGCTCTGCCCTCCATGACAACACCTCATGACTGAGTCCATCATGTTTTCAGTTGCTTCTTTAGCTGGCTTGTGGGACAACAGGGATGAAGCCCAAGACCCTTTGCTTGGAGTTGTGAGAGAGAGCTTTCCCAGCTGGCTCTGACAGATCCTTCCCTGTGAGCTGGCCTCCAGTCCTGCCCGGACTCTGGTCCCAGTGTGCAGCTTCTCCCTCGTTTCTGTCTCCCCAGTCACTGGAGCTGATCCGTAAGCACGGCTTCTCGGCGGCGCTGTTTGCTCCTGGCTGGGTGTATGAGTGTCTGGAGAAGAGTGAATTCCTACAGAATCAGGACAAGTGAGTCCCCAACGGCTTTGCATGGGCCGGCAGGAGTGAGGGCATCTCTGCTGCTGTGGGTACCTGGTGGTGGCTCAGGTCTAGCTTGTATAATAATCCCCTCCAATGGGGTGGGACTGGAGGATGAGAACAAAGTGGACGCCCTGGTAGCTCCCTGAGAGGATGCTAGAGACCACCTGGGCAGGAGGGAACGGAGGGTGAGAACCACTTCCTGCCGGTGTCATCTGGCCTGTCCCTAGCAGGGTGCCGCAGACTCCCCTGCTCCACACAGGGCTGCAGGGAGGTGGAGCACCCCCTCATCCCGACTCCCCGACTCCCCGTGTCCCTGTCAGGTTCTGGAGACTGCTGGAGCGCTTCCTGCCCACACACAGTATCTGCTCCCTGCCCTTTGTCACCTCTTTCTGTCTGGGGCTGGGGCCTCGAAGAGTCTGCTATGGCAAGGTGCGGTCTGGTGCTAAGCACAGGGTGGGAAAGTGGGCTTCTCTGTGTCTGGCTCTGGCTGGAATGGGCAGGAGAGAGCCAAAGGGTGTGAGCTGGGGTGCTGTGTATGGCTTTCCTGTCCCTACCTCCATGTTCTGTTTGCCTCTGCAGAGGAGGCCCCTGCCCACTCGCTCTGTAGACCAGGGTGGTCTCGAACTCACAGAGATCTGCCCATCTCTGCCTCCCAAGTGCTGGGATTAAAGGTGTGCGCTACCACCACCTGGCCCTCTTCTCACTTCTCCACTTTCTTCAGGAGCAGGCAGTGGGGCCCTGGTACCACCCTAGTGCCCAGGAGACCCAGCCCCTCTTTGGTGAACATAAACTGGCTGGAGATAGTGGGGGCTGGGTGAAGACACACTGCTGCCTGGCTGACGCCTGGCATGGGGGCAGCTCTCTGCTGCTCCGGGGCCTGATCCCGCCTGAGGTTGACAATGTAGCCGTGAGGTGGGTGAGTGATGGCTGAGGCATTGTGGGTCTCTGCCTTCTGTCCTCTGTGTCTGTGGCTTAAATTAAATTAGGCAGAGGGTCTGCTGGAGCCAAGTAAGGAGCCGTTAGACCTCAGATCTTCTATACTGTGCTCACATTGTACGACACCTCTGCAGCCTGCTTCAGTGTTGCATGGCTGTGTCGGTTGGGTGCAGTGCCATGCAGGAGTTTGAAACTGCCCTCTGAGTGGTACTTCCCAGCACGTGGCTGCTCTAGATGGTGCATGGGAGGAAATTAGAACCAGGGCCTTCCAGTCTGCAGCAGAGTCTGGCTATAGGAAAGGCCAGGTCCTAGCCATGGCAGGGAGGGACTGGTGGTCTCTCTCCCACCTCTCATGAGGTTTCTCTCCTCCAGGTTGTTCTCCCTGCAGGTTCCACTGCCACCCAAGCTTTTCCTGTCAATGGTGTACAAGTTTGAAGGCTCGACAGATGTTCAGGTGGCTTTGGAGCTTACAACAGGGGATGCCAGCAGCTGCCATGTGGGTGGCATATCGGTGCTGAATGGTGAGAGGCTGGGTGACTTCATAGAAAGGAGGTGGCGAAGGCCCTGGCTCGGGGTGGAACTGGTGTGAGTGGGGCTGCTGTGGGTGGGGATGGGTAGTTCCCACCTAGGGTGGAATCTGTGGTTTGTGGTCACAGAGATGTAAGACAGGGGTCTCCTAGACCCCCCTTCCCCCACTGCCTTGACAAGTAGACATCCTGCCCCTCTTGGGTTTTCCTGTGGGGTTCTCCTTTCTGAAGCCCATGTCTTCTAGCAGATTCTGGCTCAAGGCACAGCCCTCGACCCCTCCGGGTGCCCCCCACCAAGCTGGCCAGGTGGGGTGGCCGTTGTGGCCAACAGCTCAGTGGGGGCTGGATTCAATGGTGAGTCCCCCTCCTGTCAGGTTCCCCTTAAGGCAATGGGCACACATGGAGGAATTTAAGGAACAAGAGGGAAGGAGAGACCTCGGTTTGACCCTCGAGTTTTGGCAGCAGTGAGACAGACCAGAACATTCCTCTCAGGAACCTGCTGTAGTCCTGGGCCCCATGACCTGGGGTACCCCTGGGATGCTTCCTGCTTTATGCTGTGGTTAGGGCCCTCCCCATAGCTGGCTTGTGAGTAGCCTGTATGTTCTTTCAGCTGCTATGAGGTGAGCCTGCATGGGTGCCTGCTTCAGGACCTCTTGGTGAGCTTCTCACGGCCACCTGGCAGCCGGGAGGAGAAGGGCTTCATTTGTCGCCTTGGAGAGATCCAGGTGTGTATGTGGGAGCTGGGCCTGTGGGGAGAAGGGGTATATGGGGGTGTGTCTGGGCCCCGGGGGAGGAAGGGGTGGATGGAGGCTCTGAGGAGTGCCTACCTGGGCATCTCATCAGCCAAACCTCTCTCCTATCAGGTGGTTGATGCCAACAGCCTGCTGGCCCCTCTGCCCCGGGTGCAGAAGGTCACCATCTCGCAGCTCCGCTGGCTTCCGCTGATCTCTGGATCTGAGGGCCGCCCTGCCCAGCTCCTTCTCAGCTGCACTCTTCAGTGGTCCTTCCACCTGCTCCAGGCCAGGTGCTTCCAGATTCACTGCCGGGAACGGACAGGAAGCAGCTCTGCAATGAACGGGACTGAGAAGCCCACGTTCCTGGGCCTGGCTTTTGCCAACCAGTACCGTGTGGTGGACTTGGTAGTGGGGGCCGCTAGCTCTGGGCAGGATGGTCTTGTGGAGTTCCTGGTGGAGCCTGTCTCCAGGGAGGGCTTCCAGGTGCCTCAGGCCGAGTGGGGCAGGGCGGCCCTGGTCTACTCGGCCCCTCAGTGAGCCCACCCCAGAGCACGGTACCCTTCTTGCCTCAAGACTCGAGGTTTCCTCTTGGCCAACCGCCCAGGGCTGATGGACCATGGAGTATAGCTGGGTCCCCAGGAGGCCACGTCTCTAGGCTCTGGCTGTGCTCTCAGGAAGCTCTGCCCTGTGAGTGCTCCTGGTGACTTACCTAGCACCCACATCCTTCTGTGCAATGCCCTCCATGGGATACAGGACTCAAGGGAGAAGGAGAGCGTTTGAAGTTTCTTTCAGAAGGTTCAGTAAAGGCTATCATGCACAGTCTGAAGAGATGCTTCTGTTGAGAATGGTGGCCATTTATCCCCGCAGCTTTGACAATCAGAGACAAACCTCACTGGTGACAGTAAGGACCCTGAGAGGCCAGGATTTGCGATGCTTCCTGAAGACTGAGGCAACACCCCTCAAGGTTGGAGTGGGAGTTGGGTGCTCACAGAGTAGCTGGGATGGTGCCCCCTAGGACTACGAGCTCTGTCTGGTGGGCATTGGCACCACAACCTCCAACTCATACAAGGTGGGCCAGTCATATTTCAGACTACCTGCGTGGATGGTGGCTTTGGCAGCTGACTGTCCCTGTGAACCCCAGCTCCCTTGCCTGTGCACAGGCTGTCTGCCATGGTGAAGGTGCAGAGGCATCAGGTGCCACTAGGCTTCTTCCCCCGTGTCTCCTAGAGACAGGTGAGCCTTGCCTCCCTCCAGGTGCGGCTATATCCTTAGCTGTACAGAGCCCTGTTGACACTGGGCTGCATGGAAACCACCCGCTGTGTATCTGGGCCATGGGTGATGCCACTATCTATTCCCAGTGCTTCATGCTCAGGCCACGATCTCTCTCATCCTTTCTGTGTTCATAAATGGGACCCTCTTTGACACAGCTCTGGGGTCTGACCTGTGGATGCCAGGGCAGCCTGTCGCCATCCCCCAGAGGTGGACAGGTTGGATGGGTGGGGCTTCCTCAGAGTCCTGAATGCCGGGCAAGGAGGACAAAGGTGGCTCCTGCCTGTATGGGTTGATGGTTCCGCCCATCATCCCTGATTTTGTGGGCACTCTGTCTCTTGTGACACCTATAAGGACCTAGAACCATTCTGCCCTGTTTCTCCTGTGATTCTACCAGCTCTCATAGGGACAGGGCCTCTGGTAAAGTCCAGGCTAATCCTGTACCCTGGCATGTGGCCACCAGCCTTGCAAAGTGGGTGAGGAGCACCCAGGACTGTGCTGGCCTTGCTTTCTCTGGTCTGTTGTGGGAACCTGCCCCCAGGGCCCTGGCTTCCCCAGTCCTGGCCAGGGTACTATGCCTGGAGCAGAGAGTCCACAGGCGGCAGACAGGGCAGGTGGTGGGTTCGGGGCAGTGCAGCATTCCCAAATGCCCTGCTTCCCTTATGGTACCGAGGACACTTTTTAAAAGTGCTGGTTCCTTCAAATATTTTATGAAGAGAAAGAGGGAAAATTTATAGCGGCAATTATTTTCTTACAGTCTGGTGAGCAAGCAATTAGAAGTAAGGGGGCTTAGCAGAGCGTGTCGTGAGGCAAAGCCACGCAACCCCACTTCCCAGGAGCATGGTCCCCAGTCCCAGCAACACTGACTCCTGCGCAGGAAAATTAATCTGCCGGCATTTAAGCCCGGGCCCCTCTGGTGGATATAATCGCTTGGAAATAAATTATCCAATGTGAAAAACGAGAAGGCAAGTCTTGGTGTGATCCGGCTCTCGGCCCCAGCCCCAAAGCTTTTGGTTTGGATTCTGCGTCTCTCGTGGCAGATCTCAGCCCCTGCCTTAGCCGCCCCCACCTACTGTTCTGCCACCTCTTTCCTTTCCGAAGTCAGGGCTCAAGGCCGGGCCGCACATTCACCTTGGAATGAATGTAGGGCTGCCGTTGAAGGCGTCTACACTGCGATGGCTTCACTCCCTATCCCTGGCTCTGTAACCTCTCACATTCAGTCAACACCACGGCTGGGGAATGCCCACCATGCCCTTGCTTCCTTAGCTGCAACTGGTAGAAGCCTTGCGGTCTGCTCTGCTCCACGAGTCTGTCTGAGGGCAGGCGCAGAGGCCAGCCTGAAGAAGGGGGCTGGAATGTCCCAGGTGTTTGCCCAGAGGGTCCCCAGCCTCCCCACTATCACCTGCCTATCCTAAGGCTGAGCCCCAAACCCCAGACCTTGAGTGCCCCCCCCACACCCCCTGTGCAGGGAACTGCTAAATCAGAAAAAGCCATCCTGGTTTGAAGAAAGAAATCTTTATTAATCTTAATAGTAATACTGTTACTTTGAATGATCACACCGTGGAAGCATACAGAATGGTAAGAAAGGAAGCCTGGGGCTCGGCTGCAGTCCTGGGAGAGGGGCTGGGATGAGGGTTCTGAGCTGCTGTGGGAAAAGGGTCCGAAACAGCAGAAGGCGAGGGGCTCTGTACAGAGGACAGAGCCGGAGGCAGGCGCGGGGCTCTGTACAACAGGAATAGAAAAGGAGGGTTCCGTTTCCATAGCTTCGGTGGCTGATGCTGGATAGAAAGTGAGGTGATTTATTTTGAGGTGTCATGAGACAGTGGTGCCATGGTTTCTGTTATTTTATTTATTTTATTTTTTTGCTGTTAATCCTACTCCACCTATCCCGGCCTTGCCAGGGGCTTCTTGCTACCTGTCCCTTGTGCCATCCACTGGGCCTACTGCTTTCCTGTGACACCCACTATTCCTGCCCAGGGAGCGAAGGGGCTGCAGCCCCGCTGGCCTTCCCTGCGGCGGGGCCAGCCCAGACCGTCCCCATTCCTTGCCTTCCCCATGGGTCCTGCTCTGACCGTGGCCCTCCAGACCCTAGCACCTTGACTCCTGGCCTTGAGGTGCAGCCCAGGGCTGGCCCATCTGTCATCCCCCGTTCCCTAGCAGAACTGAGCCCACAGGAGGGAGCAGGAAGGAGGGCTGGGTCCTAGCAGACAGCCGAGGCTAGCCTTCTTCAGGAAGGCTGTCACTACAAACAAACGCTGTGCTCCAGGGCCCACCTGTGCACATGCATGTTTACAGCTTGAGGACTGGGTCCCCGCTGGCTGGGCCTCCTTTGTTCTCTGTAGCTGGAAGCTTTCTCACATAGGGGAGCGGGAGCATGGGGTGCTCCAGAGTCCTGGAGCCGTGTCAGCCCTTTGCATTGGGAGTTGGACCCCAGGGCGGCTGGTTGGGCAGCTGACGCACTGGCAGCACATTCAGTGAGGCCAGGCTGGAGACCTGGGATGAGTGACAAGCCGCCGGTGGCCCCTAACTGCCTCCAGCCCCTCCAGGGCTCAGCAGGCAATAGCCCAAGTCAGCTGGCTGCTCCTTCTCAGGGGCCTGCTCCACCCTAGGAACCCCCTGCCTGGGGGAGCAGGGTGGAAAAGGAAGACTGGGTAAGATACCGGAGCCCCCCGCCCCACACCCACGGGCCACATTTCCCCTCCAGGTCTTCCCCAGCGCCTGGCCGCATCCCTACTGCACCGCCAGCCAGGCAAGGCCACTCTCCGGCGCCCCCTGGGGGACGAGCTCCCTCGGTGCGGGCGTACGCCAGACGTGGACTTGGACTTGGACTTGGTTGGATGCCTCTTGGTTTGGTTGGAATTTTTTGTTGTTGTTGTTGCTGCTTGGATCTTAACATCTTTTTTTGTTTTGTTTTTTGTTTTGTGATTTTTTTTGTTTTTTTGTTTTTGCCCTTCATGGTCCGAGAAGGAGACGGTGGAAGGTTTCACTACAACAGAAACAGAAAGGGAAGGGCTTGCAGTTTCTGAGGGGTAGCTGCAGCACATGGGGCCACTGCACCTGTGGGTTTGGGTCTGACCTGAAGCCACAGTGGCCCTAAACCTTTCCCCCACAGCTTCTGGAGCCCCATCACAGGCTAGACGTGAAGTAGACCATCTTGTCGGGATGAGCAGACCAGGTAGGATATGGTAGAGATCATGGAAGGAGAGGGAGCAGGGCTCTGTCTACAACGGGGCTAACAACTTTGGTTGCCTTGTGGTTCTGAACCCCCAGAGTGGAGGGGCCAGCACCGGCTAGTTCTCCAGAGCTCTCCGCCTGACCTCAGGTGCCAACAGGCATACTCTCTGGGACTCTGGGCAGTAGAGCTAGGTGGGTCCCCACAGGCCACAGAGGCACGGACATGCTAATGGAGGCTAATGCTAATGCTAATGCTAATGGAGGCTGGAGGAAGAAAGAGGACACATGTCCCTGGCCTGACGACTGGAGCCCTTTCCTCTCCTGGGATGGACCTCGA
>LOJH01027421.1:0-10609 GCA_001685095.1 Ellobius talpinus
TTATTAACCAATGAAAGTAACACATAGACAGATGACCCTCCTCCATCACCCTAGAACCCACATAAAGAGCCAAGCATTGGGCCTGGGAGATAGCTCAGCTTGTGAAGCTGTTTACTATACATACCTGGTGACCTGAATGTCATCCAGGGAAAAAAAGAGAACCAGCTCCCATGAGGTTGTCCCCTGACCTCCACATTTGTGCTGTAGCTTGTGTTTGCATGCATGAGTACACAAACACACACACACCTGAGGAAATGTTACATTTGAAAGTGACTGATCCCTGTAAACCACATAGAGCCCTCTCATGACAGCCACCCTTTCTGCTATAAAGTTCTTCCTTTCCTTTCTAGGGTCCTCCTGGTCTTCCTGGACAAACAGGCCCACCTGGACCTCCAGGGAGTCCAGGTCAAAGGGTAAGACTTGCCCTGTTGAGGGATGGGGACTGGGGAGGTGGGGACTGGGAAGGTGGGGGGCAAAGTGAGGTGTTTAAAATGTTGAAAGGGCAACACATTCTGAGCCACATGATCATGGGGCCTCCCCATGTTCTGTGATCCTCCCATCTTCCCAGAACCACCACACTTGCCTGTCATTCCTCTCTGTACCTTAGACCCTACCACTCACTCCATTTCCCTCACTCCAAGCCTCAAGCTCTGCCATTCTTCCCTGGTAGTTAGTCTTTGGTCTTGTGCTTCAGAGAAGCCCTCAGATACAGTGGGACCTGGAACATACCCCTGGTCGCAGCCACCAGACCCAGGTTACCCCTTTCCAACTCTCAACCTCCCTCACTCAGTGCCTTTGCCATTATTCTCCTTCTCCGCCAACCCTTTCACCAGCTTTTCTGGAAGAAACCTTGTGTTTTCTCTCTGCCTCTGAGAGCCTGCCCTCCTCCAGGTACCCTTGTCCAGGAAGTCACTGCAGATACATCCAGCAGAATTAGCAGCCTCTCTCCTCTGCTCCTTCCCACATCATGTTACCACATCCTCCCTGCCCCCAACCTAAAGGAGGAAGGGTCTGAGATTGCTGTGAACTGGATAGGAACTCGCTGTAGACAGTGAGGACAGGAGGGTTGAGCTAAGATGACCAGGAGCTCTGAGATGTTCAGGGCTCTCAGAGACAGCCGTGTGACACTGTGGCTAAAACATGGGTCACGGGATGCTCAGCTCCCCTCATCACCATACTTTGAGATCCTGATCTGTGACACCAAGGCAATCAAAGGTGTGCCTTTCAGAAGCTATGGGGGCATAGGGAGGGTACCAAGGAGGTGAGCATTAGTGCCTCTACTTTAAACCGTTTCTGTTGCCCCTACTGCAGGGGGAGATTGGACTGCCAGGCCCTCCAGGACATGATGGGGACAAGGTAAACAACACTGTCTACAGCAAGAATTCTGCAAATGGTTCTCACCCAGGGAGTGTGGCCAGGAGGGCTCAGGAGCAGGCCCAACCAGGGGAAGTTAGGAGGGTCAGGAAGAGGAGTTCCAGCTGTACCTGGCAGAGCCAGCCTGGGGGTCTCTATGAGCTCCCACTCAGTGCCAGTGACCCCAGCCTTTGACCACCAAGCCTTTTCTGATCTCTCCCTCCCTCCTTTCTCCAGTAATATCCCTAAGAAGTGCCATTAATATTTCTATAGGGACCTCGAGGAAAACCAGGAGATATGGGGCCTGCTGGCCCTCAAGGACCCCCAGGAAAGGATGGGCCTCCGGGAATGAAGGGAGAGACCGGACCCCCAGGGAGCCCCGGGGAGAAAGGGGAGACAGGACAAGCAGGCCCCCAGGTAAGTGTCTGGACAGCTGGCATCCTGCATGCATCATCTCTAGCCTGCCACGGGCTCTGCATGCTGCCAGCTGCTCCCAAGTTCAGAGAACCAAGATTTACTTTACTGCTGCTCACTTTATGAAGGCTAATATCGTGTAGTGTCCCCACGCAGGAGACCTGAGTCCGGTACCAACCTCATCTGTGTCCTTGGGAAAGTCACTGAACCTTGCAGAGCCTCAGTTTTCCATCTCTAAGATGGGAATAACAATGCCTTTCCTGGAACCCCCATGGACTGTTGAAAAAGACACAGTCAGAGCTGTGAGCCTGCTTCTCCAGAAGCATGTGGAAGCCATACATCGGAAGAGTTTGCATGAATGGAAAAGAACCTCCCCCCCGCCCCCCGCACTCAGTCCAGCTAGGCTGCTGACTTAGCTGAGGAACTTTCTTTGGGCCTCAGTAGTACCATCCGTGAAATGGCACCACCCTTGGCCACCCACCCTTGGAGAAAGGGAATCATGCATGTATGCATGCCACAGATGGGCACATTTTCTCAGCATGATGACTCTGAGCTTCACTGACAAAGATCTTTGTCGATCTGTAGGGTCTAGACGGCCCAACTGGGGAGAAAGGAGAACCAGGTGAAGAAGGGAGGCCCGGAGCGACAGGATTACCTGGGCCCATCGGGCTCCCAGGATTCACAGTAAGGCGAGAGGACCGGGTGTCAAGGGTGTCCACAGGCAGCTGCAGATGAGGGTGCAAGAACAAGGGGCTCCTCACGGGGCCAGCCACATAAGAGTGCCTGTCATCATGCCAGGCTATGTTAGCCTAGGCCTGTCAGCTGGCTTGGAGTCCCAATTGGGTCCAAACAGAGTTATAGCTTCTTCAGTACACAATGTGGTAGCTTCTGTCTTTGGGTGCTACTTAGCCTAAGGGTGCTGAACTCAGACATAGAATTCTGCTCTTAGAACTAGAAAGACACAGGCAAGTTCCTGGGGTATACAGGACAGTCAGTCAGCCTAGCTTAATCATTGGGCCCCGGGTCCCCCAAAAATGGTGGAGGGAGCAAGCAAACAAACAAGGCAGTCACCTAGGGGACATTTGAGGTTGACATCCTGCCTCACACACCCATACACGAACACAAAAAATGTAAAAAAGCCTCAGAGGTCAGGTGTGACTCAGTGGACCCTGAAGGTGAATGTCTACCCAGCAGGGCCAAGCAGGTAGGTAGAGGACTCACAGCTTCTCAGCATGCCAACTTCCAGGATGGAAGCTGAGCTCCTGGACTTGATCTCTTCTTGGTCTGCCTCCCCCAGTGGCTCCCCTGAGGCTCTGGGACCTGAGCTCTGTTCACTGTCTATCAGTGTACCCTAAGCCATCACAAACAGCAGCTTTGAAAATAGTACGGCTCTGTCAGTATGTCTGTTCTGTGGCTCAGGAGCCGAGGCCTGTCATTGTTGAGTTCCCCACCCAGAGTCTCCAAGGCTGCAGTCACATCATTGGCCATCTGTGTCCTAACCCTGAGCCTGTAGTCCTCTTCCCAGCCACTAGCTGTTGACAAGATCTGATCCCTTCCCACAGTAGGACTGAGTCCCAGTCCCTGCATGCCACCTACAGTTCCCAGCCACTCTCCCGTGGTTCACGTTCCCAGTGGCTCTCCCGTGGCGGACAGTTTGCCTCACAGTGGCTTATTTCTTGAAGGTCAGCAGGAGGACTTTTCTAGACTCTAGAACTACCAAGACAGAGCCATGTGCACACATGTGTCTATGTATGTGTACATACCTATAATGTGTCTTAGCATGTGTTACATTTTCCTATGTATAACACATGTATATGGTGGTGTGTAAAATAGTTACAGGGGTGACAGGCATCATGAGGCCACATTCCCTCTTCCAAGACTGGAAAGCAAGCCACAGTTCCACCTTGCAGTCTGTCTGCTGCAGGAACCACACACAGGACCAGCCCCGCTCCCACCGCTGGAGTCTCAGACCCATAAAGATAGATGATGGTTGCCCCAGGGCCATCTTGGTCCTTGGTCCTCAGTCCTGTGGGCTGGCTACCAGTACATCTCCCCAGGAACAGCCTAGCTCTTGTAGCTTATGACAGATGTGAGGGTGGGCCTGTGGCCAAACTCCTGGGTAGCAGCTCTCACACTGGGATGTTTTTGTGCCCACAGGGAGAGAAAGGAGAAGCTGGGGAGAAAGGTGACCCAGGAGCAGAGGTAGGTCTACCCTGTTCTTCCTTCTGTGTAACACCTGACAAAGGGCCTCAACTAGAAATACTAGTTTTTCTCCAAGTTGCTTAGCATCTTTAACTGGAGAAGGCCGGAAGCTGGGCAACTGTCAGGTGCTGAGCTCCAAGGCAGCCCTGGTCATACACTGACCGGTTCCCGCAGTGCCCAGAGAAGACCCTGAGGCTCCACTAGGCATAGGAAAGTAAATAGAACCGTCTGGCTGTGCCACAGAGATTGAGCCATTCGGGCAAGTTCTGAACAACCATGTAGGACGTCATCACAGAGTTTCAGATGAATGCTTTCCCGAGAAGTAAGATTCTCTGAGAGGCAGAGAGGAAGGGTACAGTCTGGAAACAGGCTTTGCCGAAGATGGAAAGCGCTGTGCATGTTTGTACAGGGGAGTCAGGGGAGAGAGTTTGGTAGGAAGGTCTGGGCAGTCCAGAAGCCTCCTGAGAGCAAAGCCAGAGACCACCAAGCGTCACGGTCCCCCATGAGGTCCCCTGGCCTGTCACTCTTTAATATCACCAGCCCCATCTGAATTTAGTGAGACGGACCCAAGTATGCTACCGCTGTTCCTTATTTAAGAATGGATTGCGCCCTAAAGAAGCTAATCCTAAATTCTGGAAAAGCATTATACACACAAAAGTTCCTTCCAGAAGTATTTCAAGCCAAAATTGAAAACAAACCGTGTTTCTAACAAGATGGAAAGAATTAAAATCCTTAGGCTGACAAGCTAGCAGTACTAGCTTCGTCCATGGTTGAGGGACTTCCTTGTGCCAACTGCCATTCTCGGCCCTGTCCCAGGGAGACAGTTGCTCTCCTGAACAAAGGCCAATGTGTCATCAGGGAAGGGGGCTCATGGGGGAACACACCCCAAAATAGAAAAATCTGTTTCATATCAACTCTAAAAGAGTAGAAAACCAAATTATATTTATGTATCCTTGTAAGCACATAAACATATACAAATATAGCTGTTACATCCAGAAAGGGAGGGAGGATAGTGGACAAAATATTAGCAGTCTTCTCAGTTGCTATGACAGAAATGTGTTATTTTCCCTCCTTTCAGTTCTCTTTCATTTATAAACTATTTAATAAGTCTGTGTTACTTTTAAACTTTTCTTTGTTTTTCAAGACAGGGTTTCTCTGTGTAGCCCTGGCTAGTCTGGAACTCACTCTGTAGACCAGGTTGCCCTCAAACTCACAGAGACATGCCTGCCTCTGCCTCCCAAATGCATCATGCTCAGTGGGATTTGGGTTTCTACGAACATTCTTATACTCAGATCCATACATTATTTATAATAAGACCAATAAGTGTGCGTGTGTGCGTGCATGTGTGTGTCTAGAGCTTCTCACATGCTAGCCAGATGCTCTGCCACTAAGCTACAGCCCTATCTGAGTGCCCCAGTTTCATTTCTGCTGCTGCGATAAAATACCCTGATTTAAAAAAAAAAAAAGCACCTTGGAGAGAAAGGGTTTCGTTAGCTGACCGTCCCAGATATGGTCCATGATTGCAGGGAAGTCGGGGGAGTGGGAGCTTAAATCAGCTGGTCCCATCATGTCCATCATCAAGAACAGACAGAAATGGATGCATGCTTGCTTGCTTGCTCCCTCAGCTCCATTTCTCCATGCATGCAGTTCAGGTAGCCCCAGCCTAGGGAATGGTGCTGCCCACAGTGGGCTGGCTCCTCCCACATCCATCAGTTATTAATTTACCACAGACACGGCCACGGGGCCAACGTGAGACTCTTCCGGGCTGTGTCAAGTTGACAAAGCCAAGCACAGGAACCTTTTCAAGGCGGTCTCCTTCACAAGGAGATTGCCACTGAGCAGAAACACCCCAGTCCCAGAGACGCTGGTGTTTTCCTGTCCAGTCTGAATCTCTCTCACTGCATCTGCCCTCAGAAGAAATACAACCAACTATCCCTGGCCACCCATGACAAACCTGGGGCAGAGATAGTCTCAAAGAATGATTCTCCAGTGGCATCTCAGCCTCCCCTGGCTTCAGATAACCAGTGTCTGCTCCCATAAGCCAAGGAACTCAAACTCACATGTGTACAAGGTCCAGGAAACACATAAATGCCAAGAGGCCAGAGCTGAAGATAGCAGGGAACAGAATCTGGGCAGATTGGAGATCATGCCACAAGTGAAAGACAGGGCTCTCATTTTTTTTCCTGGGTAGTGGTTGCCATGCACAACATGGCACCAATCTACTGCTAGCTAAGTGGTGTTCCAGAGCAATCTGGAGGACCAGGGTTATGGAGATGTTTCTTGAAAATGGTTTTGGACCAACTCTATGTGAGACTAACAGTTTGCCCTGGGTTCCTGTCCTGAGTCTCCTTTAGGAAGGCTGTGTATTGGCCTGACCTTCAGTGGCTTTCCTATCTTCCCATGACCTTAGCTGGACCAGGACCATAATGGAGCTTCCCTTTTTGCCTTATAGGTTCCCGGGCCACCAGGGCCAGAGGGGCCTCCAGGACCTCCAGTAAGTGTCAAGGACTTGGTAGCATGTCAGCCATTGTGGTTGTCCCTCTGGTATCCCCTCCCTTGGCAATACTGAACTCAACCTCAGCCTTGAGTCACTTTCACAAACCCTCCCCACCCCTCTTCCCTCCCATCTTAAACATGTCACCCCAGTGACACACACCAGGAAGCCCGGGCATCGCCTGGTTGGCTAGCATGGAAGCCACAGACTTACTCTGTCATTGCTTTGCCCAACATTCATTTAACCCTTTTCTATCAGATGTCTATTCTCGCTCTTTTCTCCTTCCTTTTAGCAAGATCATTTTTAAGAAAGTGACCCATTAAAACCAGTCCAGTTGGATGCAGCTAAAGGGTCCCCAAACACCTCAAGTGAGCAGGTATTGGTCTGTGCCTCTTCGTGTTCCGTCCTGCTCCTTACATTCTGGGCCATCCATTATATTAGCAACAATACTGATAGTCGGCCCCACTTAACGGAAGTTCCCATGTCCCACATACTAAGTGTTTTACGTACTTCAATTCACCCCGTTTTCATGGCTGCCTCCTCTGCCCTTCATGAGACTCCGAGTCAGCTGTGGGAGGCCACAGAGAGATTTTGTAGCAGTCCCTGACTGGGCAGATGATTCTGACTCCACCCTGAGGAAACCCCATACTCAATTGCCTTCCTAGTCCCCTCTGTCTCTCAAGAGCTGAGACCTGAGACTATATACCTCAAAGCCATGCATGGTCACCTACACATGCAGTTCTAATGCTTCTTGTTCTCATCCCAATGCAGGGCCTCCAAGGTGTTCCTGGACCAAAGGTAAGAAAAGGCCACATGGCAGGTGCTGTAGGTGGGACATGCTTCCGAGACCTAGCTTATCCATCTCCCTAAACGGCACCACACAGAGGCATAGCCAGACCGTCGGGGCAAAATGAAATCCTATAGTCCCTCTAGCATCCACCACTGACACATGGCCTGCTTTGGAATGTGAATTTCCCCATCCACCTCTTGAACTCCATGGAGTGACTTGTTCAGCAAATGATCAGACTCTTGCCCCATCTCCCCAGACCCTTCCCTCCACCTAAAGTTGGGCAAGACTGCCACTCCTAGACTCCAAGACCCCAGAGCACAAGACTGGGCTTACTGAAGCGGACACCTTTCTTCATTGTTGCCTTCTGTCTCCCCTTCCTGCAGGGAGAAGCAGGCCTGGGTGGCTCCAAAGGAGAGAAGGGTTCCCAGGGAGAAAAAGGAGACCGGGGACCTCTGGGATTGCCTGTAAGTACCGGGAGCCATAATTCTTCTGGGAGGAGCTGCCCTTGGTAGCCCTCCCCGAGGCTTCACTGCTGGGCAGGGACCAGGGAGGACACTGCTCTGCATCCAGTTCTGAGCATCCCAGTGTGCTGGGTTCTTCCTTTTCATAGCGGAGAAAGATGGTGGGCCGTCAACATCTTTCCCAGGCCTAGTCTTAGTACTGGAACAATATGAAGCTAACTGAGGTAGGTCCACATCTGAGGAACAACCTGATGGAGAACCAGAATGGCCTGAGGTCAGTCTCAAGGCCTGCTGGGGCCTGACTTGAAGCCATAAAGGTGTGCCCTGAAGGGGTAAGCACAGAAGACTTGGGGCACTATGGCAATGGCTATTCCCCTCTTCTCCCCCGCCTATCCCAAATAGCCCCAAGGGAGACCCCAGGTCTAGAGGTATAGATCAGGCTGAGTGAGTCTCTGTCCCACCCCTCCAGTGGCCTGGTGGCTCATGCGTCACTCTCTGAATCTGCTTTTCAAGAGCTAAAAGAGACGTCAGCAAGGCATCATGTCATTGTACTGATGGTCACTTAAGGTCACAGATGGAGTTAGTACCTAGACTGAGCCAAAGGCCTCTCATCCATTGAAGCTACAAAGGGCTTCCTCTGTCTCCAGCTCCAAGCCATTCCCTAACCCCAGGTAGCTGTAAACAGCAGAGGAACCATGGGAAACCAGTGCAGTCATAGCAAACACACAGCAGAGGCCAAAGGTGCTGTTTCCCCGCTCGCTGGTGCAGCTAACGTAGGAAGAGCTTAAGAGCTAATTCACTTGACAGACCACAGCGGAGTGATGGCTTTAGCAGACAAACGCTTGCCCTTTCAGAAGCCCTGTCTGGAATGACTTAAGTACACATGGAAGCACCCTCCTGACCCCTTCAACCACAGATCACCTGTTGTTCACCTTCATAGCACCAACAGCCCCGTGAACATGACAGGCTTCAGTTAGGGGTCCCCATGCCTATAATCCAGCCACCCAGCAGGGGACGTAAACAAAGACAGTGCCAGTTGAGTGGCAGAAAAGCCCCTCAATGTTTGTTTCTCCAACAGTTTCTGGTAGAGGTGTGTGTACAGAGAAATCCCTTCCTTGGTTTGAAAACTGCAACAGAAGGCCTTGAGCGATGACTTAGTCAAGTGCTTGCCTTCTAAGTGTGAGGCCTTATTCAGACTCCTAGGACCCTTGTGAAGCCTTTAGTCCTAGTACTCCAGGGGAAGAAGCAGGTGGATCTCTGAGTTCGAGGCCAGCCTGCTATGCAGAATGAGTTCTAGGACAGCCAGGGTCCTAGAGAATTACACAGAGAAATCCTGTCCCAAAACAAAAGAAAAAAAGAAAAAGAAACTGGGCAGCAACGGTGCATGCCTCTAATCTCCAGCAATGATGAAACCACAGATCTCTGGAAGCTCACAGCCAGCTAACCTGGGCTCCTGTAGAGAACTTCCAGGTCCATGAGAAACCCTGTCTTAAAAGGAGGAAGGTGCCTAAGGAATGACCCTGGAGGTTGTCCCCTGACCTATACGTGCACTGCGCATGCCCACACCTGTATGTGTGTCTCCACGCTCACACCTACAAAAACAAACAGAAAAGAAGCAGTAAGATTGTTCATAGACTGTAGTTCACAAGGGCTCTGGGAGAGGCACTACAGAGTGTCCGTGAGAATAGTCTCTTAGCTCAGCCAACATTGGCTTGGGAGGGAGGAGAGCCCAGCACATTTGAATCTTACAGCTGGATGCCTGGCCCTGTATAGGCAGTTGCCCCATAAATATTCTGAGCAACAGATCAGCAGCATTTCTAGCCCTGGAAGGGTGATGCCAGTGGCTCACCAAGGGTCTGAGTGTTTTGTCCCGTGCCCTCTGACCCAAACCCCTCAAGAGCACTTGGCGGCGGCTTTGCATCTGCACATCCCATGGATGCTCCAGGCTGCTTCTAGACTGCCCCTGGATGTCCTCAGCCATGTGACAGCAGGTAGCAGCCTCTCCAGGCCTATACTGCTGGCTTCCCCACTTCCGTTTAGCTTCCAGTGGTGCCAGTACACTGTGAAGTCTGCTGGGAGTTTTCTAAGCATGGCTTGACCCAGGGTCCCCATTCTTGAGGAGTTGTGTAACGGGGCCAGCGTGGAACCTGGATACCTGTATTGTAAACAGAACCCCAGGAGAGACGCTACATGTACAGCCAGAGTTGGGAACCTCAGCTCTAGCTTGGGGCCAAAGTCAGCCCCACAGTCGGTGGTCAGCCCAACACTGAGAACAAATCCTACCCAATACCCTTTCCCAGGACCAGCTCCTTATGCTCCATCTTCTGGTCTCTCCCCTCATCCACCCCGAGACTGAGGCTCATGTCTGAATCTCAGTTAGAAACAGTTTTCAAGAACTCCATGCTTGCTGGCTGGGTGTCCCCTCCTGTCAACCTTAGAGACCACTTCAGGGCCTGGCACTAGCAAAAAGGCCCCATCCCCACCAAGCCATTGTTCATTGGTCAGCTGGGAGTAACGAGGCCACAGGGCACTCAGGCTGAGTGGTATCTTCAGGGCCCATTTAACCACAAATTTGTAGCTTTAGACCTCTGGTCCTGCCAGCTGCCTCCAAAGCCTTTGTCTGGAAAGTACACTTGTGTGAACATATGTGAATGAACCAAATTTGTGTCTGTAAAGTGCCAGAGAAATGTCAGCCACTGTCAATACCATCGTCCAGGGGCTGCCTCCGCCTGCCCAGATGGAGCAGAATTAAGCCTGCTTCTATTCAGGTTTAAAAGCTAGTGCTGGGGCCAGCAAGAGGGTTAAGTGGGTAAAAGCACTTAACTCTGAGTTCAGTTTCTGGAACCCACATGGTGGAAGGAGAAAATCAACCCCCAGAAGTTGTCCTCTGACCTA
>LOJH01027422.1:3539-18064 GCA_001685095.1 Ellobius talpinus
GCAGTTTCTTTATTCAACCAATGAAAGCAACACATAGAAAGAAGATCCTCCTACCCCAGAAAACACTATTATAAACAGGACTGCAACCACCAGCACACCAAGTAAAGATGCCTAGAGTATTTTCTTCCCTCATTGTGCCATAAAAGGACCAACCCTGTCCACATATTAAGCTTGAACTTGCAGTCTCCAGGACCGTAAGGCAAAACATTGTTGCCATTTAGGCCACCTAGTCTCTGGTTATGGTTGCTCATGTTAGTGCAGATACATTGCTGTTTGATTTGTATATGCCAAAACAAAGAGCAGTCCATTTTAAGAGCAATAGTAAAACTGCTTAAGAGGGAGGGGAGTGAAACTCATGGTCCTTTCCTTAATTCATCTTCAAGCCCAAGGAAGCTTATGTGTCCTAATTCCCTCCCCCCCGCAATATAGTTTACAATTCTTGATAAGATAAAATGTATTAGGTTATCTTAGTTTGGACTCTATTTCCTTTGTAGTTGATAGTATAGTATGATTTCACCATGGTAAATTCTATTAAACTTCAAATAGAACCATGCAAATATACACAAGGACCAAAGGCAAATATTTGCTGTGGGAAAGTAGAAAGTATCCTATTCCCTTCTTTGCACAAAGGTGGGTTTTGTGGGGGGAAAACGGTAAATTATCCGCATTCCCATAGCACCATTGATTGGCTACAATGACGTCGATCTCCTTACATATACAAATTTTCAACTCCATTCAACTCCAAATAATGAGAGATTTGTATCTGTACCTAAGCAAGCCCAGCCTCCGTCCTGGCTTGTGAAATGGCAAGCCTGCCACATTTCCTTCTTTGGCCGGAGAGTAGAAGAGGAGGGCTGCAGGCAGCGTATAAAAAACATTGGAGCAGTACTGATCTTACCATCCAGATCAGAGTCCAGCCACAGACAGACATGGCTGCCAAGGGCTGGCTGCTGTTTCTACTGGTTGTCCTCTACCTAGGCATCTTCGGTAAGCTAAGGAGGCTTTTTTAATCCCCATCTAGTTACTGGGGGGAATCCGAAGACATTTCAAATATAATGAGGCAATTTTGCCATTAAACAAACTGTGGAAATTGTTTAATTAAAACAATGGGTAAATTAGACCCTAAGCAAGTATGCATTTAGATTGTGAAGTTCACAGAATTTCATATTGAGTTAAGTGAAAGCATGCAATTTGACTTGCTAGAAATAACTGGCTACAAGAATCAATGCTTTTCTTTTCAGAGTTGATAATAGAAGACTTTCTACAAACAGATTTAGTATATTTACTTTCATTATATGATAGAAATTGTCACTGTTCAATTGATAAAATTTATACATTAAGGATGAGTTGTTTTGACCATGGTTACCGACTGTATTTACCTTGAAGCAATCTACTAGTCATCTAGTTCATTTGCAGCTTTCTCAAACATTGTAGTTGCTGGACAAGCATTTCCTTGCCATAATACGATCATACACTCAGCCTTTTGTGTTTGCCTTGTGTGCCCAGCTGCCTTGGCCCCCAATTTAAAGCAAAAACTCAAGTGCTACAGACTTATTTGTTCTTGCTGAGAAATTTTTCACTCTTTTCCCCACAGATCATCCGTGCAATACTCAGGAGTTAAGATGTCTGTGCATTCAGCTTAGTTCCGATTTTATTCCTCTTGGATTAATTAAGTATGTCTGGGTGATTCCCGAGAACATCTACTGTGACAGGATGGAAGTCATGTAAGTGGTAAAGATGAGAAGGAGGGTGGAAGCCCCTTCCTGGGAGTTTTCTAGCTGGTGTCTTTTTACAGAATGTGAGTCTCAAACTGTGGGTCGTGACCCCTTGGGGGCCACAGCATTAGGAAGACTGAGACCACTGTATTAGATGAAGACACTGAAGACTGCAGTTCTAGACAGTATCATTCCCAACAGAATGGGAAAACTATTACCCAATACTTGTGCTCTCATTTCTAAAAATGACATTCATTCTTTCCAGAACACACACACACACACACACACAAACCAGAAGGCAGCTCTTCCATGGAGAAGATAGTTGATTTCATAAACTCTGCTGAGTAGAATTAACTTTGAAGTCAATGAACACTCAAAAAGTAAAGATACACAGCCATGGGCAAGGGATACAAATAAGGGACCTTCAGGAAATCTCTGGATTATACATTGGATGCACTAATGCATACAATATGTTCTAATGACTCTAGTGATAACTATTCTTGGGGAATCAATCTTGCAGACTGTAGGAAATTCCTTCACTCATTAGTTATAACATTTATCTATCATCTATCTATCTCTCTATCTACCTACCTACCTATCATCTATCTATCATCTATCTATCTGTCTGTCTGTCTGTCTATCTATCTATCTATCTATCTGAATGTGTCTGCTTTAGTTATTCATTTCTAGGTAGCATTACCATACTAGAGTATAAAATAAACGTGGTTATTACTGCACATTCTGTAGTCCAGCATGCTAGGTGGCTGAGGTGGCTTCTCTGCTCATTGGGAAGAGTGAGTAGAAGAAGAGGAGAGAAAATCCACAGGGCTGCAGGGAGCATATAAAATGCACTGTGGCAGTACTGATTTTACCATCCAGACCAGAGTCAAGCCACAGACAGACAATGGCTGCTTGCTGTCTTATGAAGGATGACAGCTCGACCAAAGGCTCACCTGGAGGTTCTCAGAAGGGCTCAGCTTTCAACTCAGGCTGCTGGGAGAGTTCAGCGCTTTGTTGATAGCCCTACACCCTCCTAGGCTGGTGGTTCTCAACCTCCTCAATGCTGCAACCCTTTAATACAATTCCTCATGTTGTGGTGATCCCCAGCCATAAAGTTATTTTGTTTCTACTTCATAACTGTAATTTTGCTACTGTTGTGATTCATCATGTAAATATTTGATATGCAGGATATCTGATATGCAACCCCTGTGAAAGACTCATTCAACCCCCAGCTTGAGAAGCACAGTTGTAGGCTATTGGTCTGTGGAGGTTTTCAATTCCTGGAGCCTATCTCCAGGTTGTTCCACCCAGCTATTCGGACTTACACAATAGAAAAACCAGCCTCACACCACATGGATCTCCCTCTCCCAGGCAGACTTTCTCTTCTGCTATCAGCCAGAGAAAATTGCTCTGGCTACTACACGAGATTCATTTGAAAATCTACTTTCAAAAAATTACTTTATTTAGCTGTTTAGTGATGTTGATTGTAGCTGCAAAATTCCTTTTGTCACTTAACGTAACAGAGCGTGTCATGCCTCTTCACAGAATGCTGGGAAACAGGATGGGTTTCTGTCTGCTGCAAATATAAGCGTATATGTGTGCACGCAAGTCCAGCCAAGGAGTGCTCATAAGTGCCCATATTTTGGTTACCTAGGGCAAAATTTAATTTAGAAAGGAACTAGAACAGGAGCCTCCAGATCTGACTGGCTTTTACCCGCTGATTTGTATCCTGTACCTGCGCCCCCACCCCCATACGCCCTACTATTCAGGTCTTGAAGCTGGAACCTCCAGCCCCACAGACTATGATTTTGCAGGTCAAGTATTTACAGAAGCGAGTTAAAGTAAGGTCATTAGGATGAGCGCAAATTCAGCATGACTGGTGTATGAGTGCTTTGTCCGCAAGGATATTTGTGTACCACATGTGAGCAGTGCCTGCAGAGGCCAGAGGAGGGTATTGGATATCTCAGAATTGAAGTTTCAGACAGTAGTGAGCAACCATGTGGTTGCTGGGAATCAAACCCTGATCCTCTGGAAGAACAGCCAGTGCTCTTAACCACATAGCTATCCGGTCCCTAGTACAAGCACTGAGCCACCTCTCCAGCCCCTACTGTAGATAGTTAATACTTGGACCATGGGGAAAGTGTGAGGAAGGTGGCCATCTGGAAGCCAAGTAGAGAGACTTCAGGAAAAGTAAGTTTGCAAATACCTTGGTTTTTAAGGTATAGTCTTCAGAATTTGAAGAAAATACATTTCTATTATTTGACTCACTCTATCTGTGGTATATTATGACTGCCACACCAAATTCCATGGTTCCAAAATAATATAAATATCTCTGTAAGAACTGATGTGAGTGTGAATTCTGTTGTTTCTTACTTTCTACAGTCTTTTTCTTTGCCATCTAGATATAACTAAAAAAATATAGTTTATTTTGTCTGCTTTTGAACTTGAAGTTAGTGGAATTATCTGAATACATGTATCTTTTTGTAACTTGCTTCTATTACATAACATCATATTTGTAATCCATTTATTTTGCTGTATTTAACTTATTTATTCAACTGAAGAAGTAGTATTTCATAGCAACAACAGCAATAATAATAAACATGGATAGAATTAATTTGGTTAATGCACTGTTGAATAAACACAATTTTGGTTCTGCCTAGGTTTTTGTTACTACACACATTCTTTACATATCTCCTACTTCATTCATATCAAAATTTCTCAGGGAGTTTGCTGATTGTACAGTTTCATCTTTACCAGTGTATAGATTTGATTATTAGCCTTTTATACATAACTGGAGTGGTCAGCTCCATTTTTTTTCAGATGTGTCTTGTCTCAGAATTTCAGATCTTTGATAAAAATCTTAGAAGCAGTTTGCATTTTTGCTGTGTTCTAAGGATACTTTCAAATATAATTCTTTGGAGTTATAACCTGGAAATTGACAGCTCTATAATATCAAGTGTTTTCTTTCAAGAATGTGGATTTGCTCCTAATTTACTGAGAACATTTGCATTCTCTTACTTTAAATTTGGACATGGGCTCTCTCTATGTCCCTGTGTGCTCATTCTAAGTGACCATGAGAGAGAGAATGGTCTTGAACTCACCATCCTGGTTGCTGGGATTACAGCTGTACACTACCACACTTGATAACATACATTTCGTTGAACGCTTATCATTGCATCAGCTTTCTTTAAATCACAAAAGTCACCCTAGTCACTGTACACAATCTGATGCTAATGAAAGGATATGATATTAAATTTTACATTCCAGTTTTGGTGCTCAGACTAGCAGTTGTTCGCTGGAATCATCCTTCCACTTGGCTGCCATGCTCTCTGGGAATAAAGGCAGTTTCATGTCCTCCTTTGAAGGCCTTATGACTTTTACTTGTCTTACTAGCTTTGTTGAGATGGCTTATTTATGGGTTTGAAGGGAATTTTTTTTCCAGTTTGGACCTTTACGCATAGTGCTTTGTGGCTGACTTTTCTTATGTAGGTTAATTGCTAAGAATTTGATTATATTATTTTTCATTATTAGAAAATTTTAAGCTGTGTTATCTTTTAAAACCCTAGGATATGTACCTTGGCTCGGAATGCAGTAAGATGATCCAGCTTTATAAAATTAATTACAAAATGAGCCTTGATACATTGGTGGAACTTGGTAATTCTGTGGAGTACAGAACTAATAGAAGTCATGCGCTCCCTGCTGGAAAATGAAAGGCTCTTAAACGGGGCCATAAAATTTAACGAAATCAGCAGATACACAGCAATAAAGGATGTGTAAATACATGACTGATGAGCTTGTCAGTCTGAGTTTGATCCCAGGAGACCGTCCTGTGACATGCATGTGCACATGAACAAATCAATAACCAAACTGCATTTTAAAAAAAATAGCTAGGCATACTGATGGGATTAAAAGTTCCATTCTACCAATACAATCAATATAGTTTGAAAAACCCGTGTGTTTATTTTTAAGTGTACGCACTTCATGTTGCAGATAGTATTGGGAGTGTGCATAGCATATTATGAAATAAGCACAGTTACGATTTAACCAAAATACTTTATTTTTGCAGTGTCATGCTGAAAGGTGGGAAACGAATTTGCTTGGATCCTAATGCTGTATGGGTGAAACTTCTCATCAGAAATATTATGCAGAGGTAAAATTAAGGCCAAGAATCTTCATATTCATGTTCTCTCGTTTGTATTTTAGTGACAGGCATGTTTAGA
This sequence comes from Ellobius talpinus, assembly GCA_001685095.1. NCBI lineage: Eukaryota > Metazoa > Chordata > Mammalia > Rodentia > Cricetidae > Ellobius > Ellobius talpinus. The sequence continues at coordinate 9,475 of LOJH01027422.1, forward strand.
AATACCCACAGACACATCGTAGAAGACAACGCGTCTACAATGAGTTCAGACTGCGTTATCTGGAGGCTCCCAAAGCATCCCCAGACCAGCATCTCTGCCTCCCCTCAGCCCTACTGACTCAGCAATGACAAGGAAAGACCCCCCAAAGCTATGTTAGCATCTCCGAGCAACTCTATGGTTGCTTGGGCATCACTAGCCTACACTCTTTATTGAAGGTGACAGCAACTTGACCTGTGTTACGAATATCCTGATTGAATATAAAGGTGATATAAAATATTTATAAAGTGCCTCATGCCAACCAAGTAAGTAGGTTAATGGTCCATTCGTTGAAAGAAATTTTAAGGGGAAAAAATTATGGGTGGAAAATATAACCATTTCTTTAAGTTAAGGTCCAGATAGGATTTTCAAATCAATGACTTGAGAAGGGAATAAAGAGCATGAAGCAGACAGCAGGAAAATATTTGAATTGACTCCTGAGAAAGAAAATAAAAGGGGAATTTTAAAGCTACAGTAGTGTAAATGGGGAGAGATGGCCACTCGGAAACTAGTTCTCCACTATTTCCCAACCAGAACATCAGAGCTTTCAGGTCACCCAGGGGCTGTGTGCAGGCTATGTCTCGGTTGCTGTGATAAAATACTGCCCAAGGCAATCTGGGCGAGGAAAGGGGTTTCTGGCTTACAGGTTACATCCCATCATTGAGGGAAGTCAGGGCAGGAACTCAAGACAGGAACCTGGAGGCAGGAGCTGAAGCGGAGGCCAAAGGAAAGCTGTTCCTGGCTTCCTCCGCATGGCTTGCACAGCCTGCTTTCTTACATATGTCGGGACCACTGTCCAGGAATGGCACAGCCCCCAGTAAACCGGGTCCTTCCAGATCAATTGTTCACCAAGAAAGCGTACCCGCACACATGCCCACAGGACAGACTGATGGAGGCAAATCCTCAAGCAAGGCTCTCTCTTCCTAGGTGACTCAGTTTGAGTCAAGTTGACTGAAGCTTTCCAACCTTGCTAGCCACAGGCCTGCTCGAGGGGAGACCAGATTCAGTTGTGAAAGTGTGGTTTGGTGGTCTAGATTTGCCAGCTGTCCCTTCCGGTGTCATTCTGGATAATTCACTTAGCATCAGAATGCATTAATTTGTCCCTAATTTGATCTATCAGGGAGGCATAAGTATTCATGTAAAATAGTTAATTATGACTGTTGACTTTCAACTGACCAACCAAACGGGTTTTATTTTATTTTTTGGCTTTTTTTATTTTTTAATGTGTGTTTCTAGGCAGGAGTGGATAATGCTATGTAGCTGTGTAGCAGCTAAATTTCCTCTGCTTTGATTTCAGCCCAGATCTAAGGACCGCACAAGAGACTGAATATCTACTGTGGAACAAGTTGCATGTGCACCATCGTCTTGAGAATGGATATCATCTAGCTTTTTCTTGAAGTTTGCACACATTTGTACGGGTTGAGGACTGGAATGAAGTCCTCTTTCCATTCATTCTGGGGTCTCTTGCTGCTTTTCTGACTTGCTTATGAAAAGAGTGATGATTATGTAGAAAAAATAAACCTTAAGTCTCACATAGTATGTGGGTTGTTTCTCCGTCAGGCTCAGTACCTTTCTAGGCTCTGCCTCTTCCACTGCTGGCTACTCTGTCTTTCAGTTTACTTGATTTTCTGGGGGAAGCTCACAGCTGACTGTTTTTCTTCCCTCCACACATTTTGACATTCCATCCAATGGCATCAGATGCCCTTTATGTTGACTGACAAACTATCCACATATTGCTGAACCTTTTGTGCTCCAAAGGCTTATTTCACTCTAGTCTAGGATGCCCCAGTGCTGCAGCCCAGGGTAAAGCATGGCTCTTCATCTCCAGTGACCCAGACTCAAACACTTCTTCTTTCAAAGATTTTCATTCAGCAGAAAAAAATCTGAAATAAAAATATATGTTAAATCAGGCTTGGTGGGACATGCATGCAATATCAGCACTTGGTTAGTTAAGGTAAGAAGATCATGAATTTATGACTAGCCTGGTTTGTAGGAAGATTCTTCCCTCCCCCCTCACACACACACATACACACAGAGAAAGAGGTGGGAGGGTAACAAAGCAGCATTAACTATATAATATTATTATTCTAAAATTTAAAAATTTACTTTTAAATTTTTAGTTTTTCTATGTGTATGTCTGTTGGTGTGTGTGAATAGGGGTGCAAAAACCTTAGGTGTCAGTCCTAGATTTCCGTCTTGTTTGAGGCAGAGTCTCTGTTGTTTTCCACTGTGGATGCCAGGCTAGCTGGCCCATGACGTCCCAGCGATCCTTCTGGCAACGAAGGAGGATTGGAGCTACAGATGCTTGGTGTCATGTGGATTCTGGGAGCCCAAGCCGAGGTCTTCATACCTGAATGACAAATGCTATGGCTCACTGAGTCCCCTGCCCACACCAAGAATTTGTTTTTAACTTAAGCAAACCTTCTAGATAACGTTGGAGAAGACTACAGGCAAACTAAATTAGAGCCCTGTGAGCAGGAACAATGGTAGGAAATGACAGACTTGCCACACTTAAGATGACAAGAATGCCACGGGAGACAAACAAGGTGCTGGGAAACAGCTATAGCTGTGCCCTGACCATTTAACTTCTTCCTGGTAGAAATTCTGTGCAACTAACACTAATAAATATTAAATAAACAAACATCCACTTTCTGCTTGCCATTTTGGATGAAGGAGTGTGTTAACAGATAAACGACATTATCTTGGAGCCAAAGCAGGAACATTGTGTCAAAAGAGGTCTCTTTGTAGGTTGCAGCCTTCGGCTTTCTCTTGCCAAGTCTTGATGTTTGCCCTTGTCTGCCAACTTGAGGCCTCTTCTTTTCTTCTACAGTCTTTCTGTTTTTTTCTATTCTGCGTGGAAATCCATCCACAGTGACTCACTTACTTTCTCTAAAATTCCATTTTCAATTCATAGAAGAGATCCTTTGTTGGCTCATGTGTTTGCATCCATCCACCTACCTGTGGCCCAGCGCCTGTGGTCCCATGGTTCAAATGAAGCCATTTGTGGTCTCATTTGCAGAGCAAAGAAATGGTCCTCAGATTCTAATGACACAGGGTATTTTCACTGTGGTCTGCACCATGTATGAGGGGAAAATATCAAAGACAGATATTAATAGGAAGAGAAAATATACTTCCTCAGAAGAAATGTTATTGTATTGTTTAAATGTGGGTGTATACATGTGTGCATTTGTGCATGTGTCTGGGTGCAGGCACATATGGAAGCCATGGGACAATCTTGTTTCTTAATCAGTACTATCTTTTGATGGGGTGGGGACGGAGTCTTTCATTGTGCTGGAACTCACCAAGCAGTGGCTAGGTTGGTAGGTGTGGGAAACCCAGAGATCCATCTGCCTGGCTGGCATTTCCTTGTTTAAAACTGCTCCCACAAAGCTCTTTTTAGTGTGGGTTCTGAGGATTGAACTCAGGTCTTTAGCTTGCAAAGTGATAAGTTTTCTGACTCCAGCCACAGAAAACACTTTAGAGAGCTGTGTTCAGAGAAATGAGATACACATATTGAAAAAAAATCTGAGACAAAAAGCACAGGCTTGAATTCTGAGCTCCTTCATATTCTGAGGAAATTCTTTATACTCAGTTATAAATAAATGTGGAGCATGGAAAAAAATCCCTGTCTCTTACATAGTTCCTGAAATTAGATACTGAAGTTGATTTGAAAGTAAACGTAAAAAGTAAAACAAGCATTTATTATTAGTAGTATTAGTATTATTAGTAGTAGTATAGCTATATAGTGGCTTCTTGATTGGTGGTTGGTGAAGCCAGTGTTAAAGCACCTTTTCAGATTATTTATCAACAATTGTATGCCCAGATCAAAACAATTTGAAAGTAGGAAATATTATTCTTTATATCATAACAAAATAATTATACAGGTAAGCTATGTACTTACAGCTATTGAGATGGAACCAAATAAAAGAACCAAAATAGAGGGCTAAGAATATTAGTCAACCAGGGTCCAGACTGTGGGTAACCTCAAGGCCCCAGAAGGCAAGAGGAAAGCCAGTCTGGGTCCTTAGGCCCGGGTTGGCAGGAAGACAGCTAGGGTGCCAGGCATGTGGGCCCCATCATTTTAAGGAACTATAGGGTGGAGAAACAGGAGATATAGAGAAGCAGAGTGGTTCACACGCTGTGGAGAGACACATAAAGGAAGAAATTGAGATGGAGAGGGGTGGGCATATGTTGGAGGCCGGTTTGCTACCTGGGTCCATGGTGATGGCGTTGAGGAGTAAACTGAGGGGATAGGAGGTCTGCTTACCACCCAGGACCATTGTGATGCCCGGGCGAGGCTGCTGCCAAGGGCCATGTGTGGGTCCCTGTTCCTACCGTAGCCAGGGTCTGTGTTGATATCCATGGCTCCTGTTGCCTTGGAGTGCCATGCCAATGGGCTGGGCTGCCTTTTGGGGCCTAGTTAGGGTTCATGAGCCATACTGCTGCTGAGGCAGGATGTCAGTTAGGCCTAGGGGGCTGCCGAGGACTATGTCTGGGTCTGTGATCCTTCCGCAGCTGAGGTCTATGTTGTTGCCCATGTCTCTGTGGTGCCATCCAAAGACCACAGGAAGCCTGGGGTTAGGGCCGCATCCAGTGGCCTTTTTGGTGTCCAGCGGCCATGTTGCTGTCAGAGCCATCCTGATCTGAGTGCCCGGAGCTACCACTTGGAACAAGGATGTCAACCGGGCTGAGCTACTGTCTGAGGCCATGTCTGGATCTGTGACGCAGCAGCTGGGGTCTGTGTTGAACTCTGTGGTACAGGTTGCCACTATGGCCCATACAGAGGCCCAGGATCTGGGTCAGAGCCTGCAGCTTGGGTGGAGTCAGGGGGGCATGCCATAGCAGGGGCCACACAGATAGGGGTGGCCTGTGATACCTCCCAGGGTGAGGGTGTCATCCCGGACAGGCTGCCGCTGAGAACCATGTCTGGGTTCATGGACCAGTAGCTGCCAGGTTCCAGACTGATATAAGTGGACTCTGATTGTCACAGAGCACCATGAGGAAGTCCAAGGTCAAACCAGTCACCTAAGTCCAGGCTAGAGTCCAAGGACCAGGATGCATTCAAATCTGAGTGATCTGCGCCACTACTCCATACCATGGCTACATCTGGGTCCTGGCTGCAACTGAGGGCCATGTCAGGGTCCGTGGCTGTACAGCAGCCAGCGACTGTGCTGATGTCTGATGGTCCTGTTACCATGGAAGACCTTGCAGACACCCAAGATTAAGGTCCAAGTTAGTCTCTTACTGCTGCTGGGGTCAGTGGTGACATCCAGACCCAACTCCTGCTGAGGACCATGTTGGGGTCCGTGGTCCTACTTTGACTGAGGTCTGAGGTGAAGTCTAGGTCCTGCTCTGAGACCAATGGTCACATAGAGGCACAGGGTTGAGGCCACAACTTGAGGCCTTGATGGTGTTCCACGGCTGCGTGGCCAGAACCAATCCCACCTGAGTGACCATTTCTTCCACCCAGAACCAGGATATCCTCAGGGTCCAGACTGCTGCCAAGGACCATGTCTGGGTCGGTGGCACAGCCGCAACTGGGGTTTATGCTGCTGTCTGTGGCCAGTGTCAGCTCAGGAAGCCTTAGTCACCTCAGGAGGCCTTAGGAACCGAGCAAGATGAAATCAGAGGGCTATGATGAGCCAGCCTGCCCCCTCCACTGCTCTGGAAAAGCTGGCCTTACCTCTCGCTGGCTACTACAGCAAGAGAGCTGGCTCGAGAGAGGGGGCTCCCACCCCTCACCACAGGTGAGGATGAACTTACCCTGAGAGCATGCATGTAGATTCTGCCAGCACACCAGAGGCATGTGACCCTAGTGGTTCAATCTGACCTGCCTCCCTAACACCCAGGCCCAAACTGGGCCTTGGGCTGACCCACCTTAGCAACTACCCCATCTGGGACCTTCTGGAACTCCTGAAAGTACTGGTCCTGTGGAATGATACCTGCAAGAGCTCCAAGACTAGGGCTGGCCACAGGATAACCCAGAGAAGCTCCGGTGAGGACCCAGTGAGGGTGGTGTACCAAAACCCAGCAGTCTTGAACCAGACCAGTGACTCATTGCAGTGAACATTTGCCAGTCAAACAGATGGGGAAAGATATACTACATGACACACGGAAGCCTCCAGTGCTAGCAGGATGGATGAAGAAGTGATAGAGAGGCAGGAGAGAAGGAGGAGCGGAGATTTTTCTGTTCCTGGTGTGGTTTTATTCTATTTTGGTTTATTGGGGGTTTTGTTGTTGTTGTTTTCGGGCTTTTGTTTGTTTGCTTGCTTGCCTTGTTTTGTTTTCTTTCACTGGGAGGGCAAGGCAGGGATAAGGGGAGGGAATGGGAGGTGAGTAGAATTGAGGTGCACAGTGTGAAACCCCAAGAATACAATAAAGGCATTTATTTAAAAAAATATTTTAGTGTATAAAGTTCCATGTTTTATGAAGAGGTGACTGGATGACATGGTTTGAACCATGAACCCACTCATAGTTCAGCCCCTGTGGGCAAAAGTATAAGAACATGGCTACCAAGAACCTGAAGGGTAAGACAGATGGTTCTCAGCACAGCTGGCATCTCTGTGGCACCTTTCTCGGATATCAAGAGAATCGCTTTGAAAACCAAAGTCATGTGAGCGTGGTCCTTTGTCTCCAGGAGACATGGGAATGTTTGCACTAAAGCCATCATACTACAGATCATCTGGAAATACAGGACATGAAAATTTTCTTTTGAATAAAGTAGCTTAATTATTTGGAATGTTGAAGACAATGCCCAGCGCCTTCTCTCATCACTTCAAAAAGGAGGAATCAGACGACAGGAATGGTCATTTCATAAACTAACCTTATGCATAGTCAGCTGAGGATTGAAGGAAACTCGTGTGTAGATCTTGACACTTAAACCTCACGTTAAGACAGATGGCATGTTTGTTTATCCTAGTGGGATGAAAGGCTGTACCAAGACCCCCGCTTAAAAGTCAGAACCTTCTAAATCTGTCTACTAAAACGAAGAGGTAAACAAGACAAGCTTGCCTTAGCAGGGGCTACGGGTGATAGAGTCAAGCCAGCTCTCTCTGGTGTCTTCTCTTAAGTAGCTTTGGCATTCCATTATGTCACCTGTGTGGCCTTGGAACACCTTAGACCCATAGAGAGCCTCAGAAAAATGCCTGGCAAGAATGAATTAAAGCTGAAGGCACACATTCGCCATGGACCTCACATGATTCTCGCAAATAATGTTGAAGGAGTTCATAGTCCAAATTCATTAAACTCTGGAGGCTCCATCCACTCTAACTAGGAGCCAAACCCACAAGAGAAAGAATTTCTAAAATCAGAAGCTCTAAGGTCAATCACGGAGTCTATTATACATGTTTCAACTCATTAGACATTGAAGTGGAACTAGAAACATAGAAAACTGAAAAGACAGTGAGAGACCCAGGAGTAGAAGAAGCCCAACCAAACAGGAAATGGGGAAAAAAATCAGCAATCAAGAGGGAAGGGACCTGCAGGAAACTTCTAGGAATAAAAGCCCAGTCAAACAATGTGAAATCTTATGGGATGGTTTCATTAGTAGATTTGACTAAGTTAGAGAGACAGTTGTTGTAGGAGATTCGAGGACATTACCTAGGGCACAGCAGAAAGATAAATATAGAGAAAATACAGAATAAACGAGAGTGCAGAGCATAGCATGAGAGTATCTAACTTATTTCTAAAAAGAATGCTACAAGTAGGAGATGGAGAATGAGAAAAAAAACACTTGAAGGATGGTGGCTGATAATTGTCTGGAATAGACAAATACCTATAAGCAGGAAGTTGAATAGATTTGGAACAACATAAAAATTGAATTCATACACCACTACAAGGTCATGAACAACTACCCAGGAAAAGACTCCAGAAGGATTAAACATTTCTACAGAAAGAAATATTTCCTAAGACATGACTGCTCCATGTTGTTTGTTAAAGACAGTCACATTGCTGTTTTCTTTTAAGGCAGAGCTCTTATTAGGTTAAGGTCACTACAATTGTCTTATATCAGTCAAGTCTAAATGTGAAGTGGTTACAGATAAACAACACACTTCAGTGACATTAATTTATTAATAAATTTTACTACAATTCATTTTATCATGTGTGTGTATGTGTGTGTGTTACACACATGCATTCCATATGTGTCTTTGTGAAGGTCAGGGATCGCCTTTGGATATCTTCATCGGTTGTCCTGCACTTTACTTGTAAAAGGCAGAGACTCTCCCTCAGCCTGAATTGTACCAGTTCACCCAGATAAAGCCAGCAAGCTCTGGGGGGTCTGGCTCTCTGCCCCCCACCCCTGCCCCAGCATTGCGGTTATAGACAAATGTCACCACACCCAGCTTCTCACATTGGTGGTGGAGATTAAACTTATACACTCAAAGCAACTTACTCACTGAACAACCGTTCCAGCCCCTGTGCCTTTAGTGTGGATCCTGAACAGAATGACACATTTTTTATTGAAAATTTCTACCTCCTCCCCTCCTCCCATTTTCTTCCTACTCCCCCACTCCCCCTCCTCCTCCCTCTCCAGTCCAAAGAGCAGTCAGGGTTC
>LOJH01027423.1:0-16332 GCA_001685095.1 Ellobius talpinus
GAGGAGAGGGGAGGAGAGGAGGGAGGTATAGGGAAGAGCTTCCTTTTACCTGGAACCTATTCCCATGAGAGCTTACTTCCATGATGGTGGCACTAAACCATTCACAGGGGCTCTGCCTTTCTTTACAGTTCCACATTTCAATGCCATTGCATGAAGTTTCTTAGGTACCAGACCTCAGAGGTCCCATTGAACAATAGCATTCACCTTTTGCTGACGGAAGCAACCTGAGCTGCAGGAGCCCGCCCCCAGAACTCACCTGAGCCATCTGGTCATCTGAAGCTATATCACAACAAAACTCCAGCCACAGGGAACCATGGGCTTGGTGTCCCCAGCATCTGCAGCAGGAAGGTGTGCTGACAGACAGAGGTAAGAATGGACACCGAGAATGGCCTGGAGAACAAAACCTTCACTCGGCACACAGTAATTTCATTTGACACTTATGAGGCGGAGCCATGGCCTACTATCAGTCACACATGGATTTTTTTGGTTCACAGAAACTGTGTGTGATTAGAAACAGTTAATGTCTTCTTAAGCTGTTCTAGGGAAAAGTGTTGGCTGGGTCAGAAAACTGATGCATTCCAGAGCTAGCATGCAAAATAGTGTGAGAATTTATTTCATTTGCTTATCCTTCTCTGGTCTACAGCTGGGAGTCTTGGAGACTAAATCACATATCAGAAGCCATTAAAAAGTGCATAAATCAGAATTAAAACTATTTTTGAGAATTAAAAAAACATGATAACGAACCAACAGGAAAGGCCTTATTGTTCATGGACTAAATGGCATGTATTTTCTTGGGCAGAGTACCAAGCCTTTGATGTTTATCACAAGGCGAATATGTGCTTTGAAAATAAAACTATCATAAACCTCATAGGTAAAGTGATTCTACTGGCATCTAGATGAAGGGACGATGCTGACTTTATATATAACAAGCCTTCATATAGGTTAATGAAATTGGCTACCCATGGATGACTTTGGCGTCTACTATAAAAAGTAAAGTTTTATGCTACTTTTTCACAGATTATGTTGGCTTAAAATTTCACTTAAGAAAGAATGCTTTAAGAAGACTTACTATTATTGGTGTGGATGTAAAATGTGCCCCGCTCCCCAAAGCACATGTCTTGAAGACTTGGTCCCCAGTTCAGGAGTGCTCAGAGGTGGGCTGTTTGGGAGGTGACTAGAGCCTGAAGATACTAACCTTTTGAATGGCTTGATCCATTCATGGATCCATAACACAGTAGCACGTTGGTCCTGGAGGTGGTAGAACCTTTCCATGGGGGCCAGTTAGAAGTAGGTGACTGCAGGTGTACTATTGAAAGCACTGGGACCTGAGCTACTTCCTATCTTTGTCTTTGCTGCCTGACTGCCATGGATTGGGTGGTGTTCCTCTACCACACCCTCCTGCCACAATATATAGTACTATCTGGACTCAGGCCTAATAGCAACCAAGCCAAATGGCCAGAGACTGAAACCTCTGAAGCCACAAGCTAAAATAAACCTTTTCTCAGATATTTTGTCATGAGTTAACACATCCGGTTATGTGCTATGTCATCTACTCTTTTTTTTACACTAATTATAAACTGAACGACCTATTAGTTCAGACTTCTTATTAATTCTTTTTTTTAGTTATAAACTGACTGGCCCATTAGCTCAAGCTTCTTATTAACTCTTATAACATATATTAGCCCATTATTCTTGTTTATGTTAGCCACGTGGCTCGATACCTTATTTAGCGAGGCAGTCACATCTTGTTTGCTCTGTGTCTAGATCACGACTGCAGACTGCAGAATCCTCTTCCCAGAATTCTCCTGTTCTCATTGCCATGCCTCTACTTTCTGCCTGGTGGCCCCACCTATACTTCCTGCCTGGCTACTGGCCAATCAGCATTTTATTGAACAAGTACAAGAAACAAATGTTTACAGGGTACAACCATTGCCCCACAGCACTTCCCCACCCCATTTTTTTAAAGAACAAGAACTCTGAATCTAATATTCTTTATTTAGCTTTTCTTCTGACCATTATCCATAACAACTTGTAACCAACATTCTAAACNCCTGCCTGGCTACTGGCCAATCAGCATTTTATTGAACAAGTACAAGAAACAAATGTTTACAGGGTACAACCATTGCCCCACAGCACTTCCCCACCCCATTTTTTTAAAGAACAAGAACTCTGAATCTAATATTCTTTATTTAGCTTTTCTTCTGACCATTATCCATAACAACTTGTAACCAACATTCTAAACAAAGGAAAATATCCATAGTCCATTTTTTGGGAATGTTGGCGTAATTTTTCAGAATTTTTCAGGCTACTTCCTGCTGATTGGGGGCACTGATAATCTTATGGGGACCTAAAGTAAATTTAGAATTATTCTTATCTACTCTTAGCGATATCCTTTTCCAGATTTTGCACCCTGTGTGTCTAAGGCCCTGGCTGCTTATGGAATAGCAGGTCCTCTGCTTTTGTGAAAAATGAGAGGGCACAAATTTTGGAGAGCAGAAAGTAGAAATCTGACTCACAAGTCTCCTAAACCTAATAAGAATCGGGTTTAGCAAAAAGATGAATTCGCTGGATGGTCATTACAGCTTCCTGGAATTCAAATCAGAGCCAAGTGCAGATGCAGCTGAGGTCTCAGGCACAGATGGAGCCCAGGGCTGGAAAGCGACCAGTTAGTTAGCTCTCTGTTTCCCAGACTGGTGTCTACAGCTCCAGGCACTAGCTTTGTCTTGTGGCTGGCTACTTTTCTTCTGGGTGGGAACATGGGTTTTGCCAGTTCCTGTGATTTACATTTTTGGTTGAAGTCATCAGAGACTTTCTCTTTGCTCTTGGATGTTGTTTGCCAGTGAACTCGAACCAGGGGAGGGTGACATTGTTGTTCAACATGGCTGCTTCTTCAGAAGTTGGGGAGGGAGGGTGGAAAGAGGGTGGATTGGGAAGACAGAACAATTTCTTCCATTAGGTTCCCAGGCCCGCCTTCACAAAGTACCACAAATTGGTAGTTTAAATGTCGGAAATGCATTAGCTCACGATTCTTGAAGCTGACAGTTCAGGATAAAGGTGTTGGCAGTATTTCTTCCTTCTGAAGTCTGTTCCCAGCTTCTCTCCTGATTTCTAGTAGCTTGATAACGATTTCTAACTATCCTTGGCTAGAGGGTGCATCACCCACCGTCACACTTGCTAGTCTGTGTGTCGGTGTCCCCTTGAATAAAGACACCACATTAGTCATCTTAGACTAAGGGCCCACCATTGTATGACCTCATCTTAAACAAACTGATTGTATTTGTGATCACCCTACTCCCAAACCAGGTTACATTCTGAGGTCCAGGGAGCCAGGGGTGGAGGCTCAACACATGAATTACGAGGAGAGAACAGTTTATTCAACCTGTAACTTTTTGTACAAGGCAAGTGCATGTGTCCATTAGGACCAGGATTGGAGAATGGAGGCCGTTATGGCTCTCTTGATGCTAGACATGTCCTCATATGTCGCAAAACTGAATTTAGAAAAACCAGTGGGGATTTTGTTTTTTTACCTAGGAGAGGTGAGAGACTACAAGGCACAGAGGGATAGAGCCACCAGCTCTGATGGTTACAGAGCGGCTGGTAAGCACAACCCCATTTCTTTCCCTTCAGCTCACTTCCCATGCAGCCCTCATTTGAAGGACTCTTATCTGCTAGGGCTGGGGCCTAGTCCATGTTAATGGAAATCAATAGGACAAAAAACTTACCTTGTGCTGTCCAGGGAACCTTAGCAAGAAACAGGAACAGAGAAAGTTCAGAGAGAATGAGATAGTTCACAACAGTGTTCAGCTTCTCCATTGACCTCCAAGGGTCTTGGGGTGGGGGTGGGGATGCTGCTGTTTGTCACCTGAGGGTGGCAGTGAGATTCTGCCCCTTGTCTGCTTGGGGCACTGGAGAATTAAAATCCACAGGTGCCCTGCTGCCTGAACATTTGGAGAAAAGGAGAAATACAGCAAGTGGATTCTGTGGCCCCAAATGACAACATATTCCTGAAACCTGTCAGGTCCTTGTACCGCATGGCCTGAGAAAACACTGGAGGGTCTCTCCTGAAGCCAAGCCACTGAGTGAGCACATGAGATACCAGAGAGACCTTCTGTGAACCCAGATCCCTAATCTGTCATCCTCAGGAGATAATGGCATTGTATCCAACTGAACTGAATCTGTCACTTTAAATATCATAAATTGACAAGCTAAATATTTCAACCATCTAATTGGAAAATCAGAATAGTAGAATCCTGCTGATCAGAAAATTCAATGGCAAACTGAGTGTGGGAAGATGAAATATTATCTTCCTGTTACTGCTTTCATTTAATTTCAGGGATCAGTCTGTGCACCTGCATTTGATCTGCTTAGCAAATCACTGGGTTCTGTTATTTTCATTCCCCCTTAACAGAGAGGAAGGCCAAGGCCCAGTGAAGTTGAGAAACTTGAACTCAAAACCATGTGGGTGTGAATCGTTCGGCAGGCAAATATAGCTTAAGAAAGCTGTCCCGAGAAACAAAGTGAGCAAGTCCTTTCCATATTGAAGCTTAAATCCACATGCCACAGAAACTTTCTCTCCAAGGTCAGATTTTTGTTGCTAGAGAGAACTAGGGTTCAGCTTGCCTTTCTCCTTTATAAGAGAGTTTTATTTATTATTATTGCTAAAAAACAATCAAAAAAAATCCTCTCTTCTTGTGTTCATAGGGTGGGTCCTCAAGGAGAGGCTCATTATCATCTCAGAGAGCAAAGGCAACATGGATGTCTGCTTTGTTTAAGAGTGTGTGTGTGGGGGGGTTGGGATCCAACATCTTTTGGGGGACAATAACAGACCCATGATTTTTCAAAACCAAGTTTTGTGTGTATTTGGTAAAAATCTTAACTGACTCCCTTATTTTGAAGTACTAGTTCTGTGAAGGATTTGCCAAGTTTGCTAGAAGAACTGCACTGTCTTCATGCACCCCAAAAAGAAAAACCAGTTGCCACATCTATGAAAAAAAACTATGAAAAAGCCAGTTGCCAAGTCTATGAAAAAAAATGCCCATGTTATATGTCTAAAGTTTCGTCTGCCTTCACAAGCATGGTTGGTCCCTCCGCTGGTAATTTACAGTAATAGATATAAATTGTATCTCACTTTACAACATATTTCCTTACAGAAATTCTTTGGTGGGGAAAGAGGCATTCAAATGATATTTACTGAGATGATAGATCCAAGAGTTCTGTTCATCAGCTACGAGAGGCACGTAGGCGATGGTTCAAATTTCCAAAGTTCTTTGGTGATCTCAGAGGATGTGATAAAGGAAGCCTGACGTGGAAGGCCAAAGGCACGCTGGGCTGAATCACACACACACAGTGCCTTGCTTCTTCTTCAGAGCCGCTCTCTGGACCTGGTGCAGTAACTTTCCTCTTTCGACACAGGCAGTGAACCGCAGAGAAGCCCTGAGGTCTGCAGTTCTGCAGAGGAGGCTCTCTAAAATGCTGACTTGCTGCCGTGGAAGGTACTCAGAACTCTGAACCAAGAGAAAAAGGCGAGTCATACCACACTGTGGGCAGTGTAAAGCTGTTTGCCGGGGAAAAGAGATCAGACAGACACCTGTACTATGACTCAGGATGAGGCAACACTATATTATATCACACAGGAGGGCAACCCTGAAGAGACCCAAGAGAAGTACTCAACAGTTGTTCCTTTGCAAAACATGTATGTGCGTGTGTGTGTGTGTGTGTGTGTGTGTGTGTCCATGCACTCACATTTGTATGTGCACATGTGTTTCCTGGTACATGTGTGGAGGTCAAAGGACAACTTGCAGGAAGAAATTTTCTTTCTACCACATAGTCCCAGAGATGGAATTCAGGTCAAGTTTGGCAGCAAATGGCTTTACTCACTGAGTCATCTCACTGGCCCAGTGTGAACAGTTTTAAAAGTTTCTTTCCATTGGTTTGTGAACTCCCTAGAGTTACATGTGATTCACAGTAGGTCTTCATTAAAATAATAATGAAAAATTCCCTTCCTTTTCATTTATTTTCCTGCCTCCTTTCCCTCTCCCCAGATATACCTGTGGGGAGGGAAATGTGGGGTGGGGGTGATGGCACCCTTCCTTCCAGTACCTACTCCACTCCCCAAGGTTGGGGATCAGTCAGACCAAGTGAGTCAATTCCTGAAAACCATTAGCTTGTTCAAGCAGAGAAGAGGCCAAATTCCTGAGATCTGAATCTCTGGGAAATTTCCAGAGGGCTAAACTTTGGGTCTCATCTTGATCCATTTGCTGGCTAATAGGTTTTCTGTACCCTAATAATAGTTTTATCCATCGATGCAGTAAGCCAGATCAAGCTGAATTAAAAAGTAAAAGACCAGGTTTATTTGGGCAAAGCACTCCCTGCCTCCGACCCCACTGTTGTCCTGTGACCCTAAGGCACCCAGAGATGGAGGCAGGGGAAGCGGGCAGGAGGAAAACCACAGGGCCGACCTAGGGGAGGGGCTTAAATACTCTGTAGATGGGGGTGCTATGATGTGTTTGTGTTGGAGAGCCAGCAGCTTGAGGGGAGGAGCCACAACACTGACAGGAATGCGGAACTGGACTTTTTGGCCCTTTCTTCTGAAAGGGCAGGGTTTGGAGAGAGAGGAATGGCCAGATCAAGCAGGGGTGAGCTGGAGATTTCAGCCAAACACTGGTGATGTTATCTTTTATTGTAACACGCTAGAAGTCCTCTATGGGTATATACTACAGAGGGATTATGGGATGAATGCGTCCACTAAATGCTTGGGCATGGGATTCATTGTCTTACCCTTTCCTGGCCACTGTGGACTTGGCCAGCCTCATTCCACCCATTTCTCTTCATATTAGGTCTATTCTAGGCTATCTGGACCCTTTGCTACCCCCTTAAACATGGCACTATCATGCGTCTCATTTTCCTCTGGCATCGATAGGGCCTGGGTGATCTGACTCCATCCTAAGCCCACAGTCTTACTCCCAATAGTATTTTTCTTCTTCTGTTACCCTCCTGGATGCCTTTCTGGGTGACCCACAATGACTAAGAGCTACACTAGACTCACATCTTTGTGGTAACTGTCTAAAGACAGGAGCAAGGGGTGGTGTGCTCTTAAAGCCCCAATGCCTAGCTAGAGTGATAGAACTGCTTACTAGAGTGGGGACTCTGTCTGTATCAGACTAGATTAAGCTCATGCATATTTCATTTCTGAATCTAGTATAGCTCATGGTTACACTGGCACTGAATGCATGACTTGAATTAAACTGCGAGGATGTTCGAGGCTGTTGTTCTCCCTCAACAGTATTTTGACTTATATGCTTTACAGCATTTTGCTGGCACTGTTGATGCAGAAGGGGGTGGTAGGTTTCTTGCCTAGCATGTGTAAGACCCTGATTTCCATCTCCGGGACTGGAGAAAAGGATGATTTTTTAGCTGGATCTTAGGTATCTAGAACATGTCTCAGCTTTATAATTAGGTTTGACCAGGTGACACCAAATTGTACCCAATGAAATGTAAAAAGAGTATCTTAGCCAACAGAATAGCGTGTGTATTCTGTTTTCCATCCTGTCTAGAACATGGATGATTCTAGTCATGTAATGTCAGAATCCCAACAGTATCTTAGCGCTAACAGCAACTTTACCACCATAGGCTTGGAACAAAAGAAAAGGTTATTTACATATAGAAGATATAGGCAGGACCAGGCTGGTAGAATTATAAATAACATAAGTGGGAAGCTATAGCAGAAATGGATGCAACATTTTGATATATTTACATAATAGTAACATAGACCAATAAAAATGAAAGCATATTGCTACTGGCTGCAGTGAGACTGTTCTCAAAAGTACACATGGAAAAAAATACCCAAAGCTAAATTTTATAAAGACTAAAAATAGACAAAGCAATAATCAATGATGCCAGTGTGAGAGCCAAAGTTACATTTTAAGTTTCAATTACCATGCCTTAGAGATCCATGAAACAAAAATGTCTCTGATCTGCAAACCCCTTGCCCAAGGACAGAGAGTTCCTGAAGTGCTGGAGGCTATTGTTTACGGGAGATAACAAACCACGCATTTTCAGTCCTCTAAACTAGTTTGTTTGGCCCATTGCACCAGATGTGCTTAATCACACATGGGTGGGAGGTTCACAGGCAGGAAATATGTCAGGATGCATGCTTGGCCCTGATTGGACCTGATGGGAAATACTTAAACCACTACAAACTGTAACTCGGAGCCATTTCCCAGGTACATGGATATGGAACTGGCCAGAGCCTATTCAGTATTTAATTAAAGCTTGCTTCAAATTTGACTTTAAATTGTGGTGGTGGTCTTGTTCTCAGCCGGTGGGATTAACACCAGAAGCAGAGCAATGTTTTTAGGTTGATGTAGGGACTAGAGTGAGAACCAGAGAGCAGCTACTGGGTGCTGATAACTCCACACCTCTCAGTTTGGGCTACGGGTCCACAGTGTGGTCATGTAGTCAAAACTCTTTGATCATCCTGTTTTGTACCTTTTCCTATAAAACAAAGCTTAGGAATGTATTGACTTACTTTTAAATGACTTTTATTTTGTTTTTTAAAAACGAAAACAAGGACAAATGCAGAAACACTACTCCTTCCCTAGTTGATCCTAACAAGAAGACAAGGACAAGGGCTTGTCTCTTGTCTGCATTACCGGGAAGGAAGAGGCAGCCACTGACACTCTCAAATGGCTTCTTTGAACAGGTGCTCCAAAAGAAAAGCCTTCCCAAATCATTTGGGAAACCCAATTCCACTGCGGTATGGAGCCTGCACCTCACGTACAGAATCGTATGAATTGAGGTTGTTCCACTTTGCCCATATTTCTGTCTGATAAGGAAATAAATGTATTTGGCATATGAAAGAATTGCCTCAGACAAAAAATATGGTGGGAAAAAATATAGGCAGCATTGTTCTCAATCCTGATGGCCCAAGAGAAAAGGATAGGTGATTTGAAAGACTTTTCTGCCCTGGAAAAGATTAAACAGCCACATTCTTTCTCAGGAACTAGAACATTTACTAAGGAAATCCCAGCTGTTTCCAAATACATTAGGTGACTTGCCAGAAAGAGACAATTATTACAAGAGTAATAATGAAAGCAGCAGTAAGAAACAGCATATCCTGACAGGGCTGTGTTGAAGACAAGAGTGACAGAAATTGGTCCCTCCCATAAGATCTCTGCACACTCTAAAGACCTACTTCTCCTGAACACCTGGATCTTTTACTGCCCTGATAGCCAAGAGCAAAGAGAACTTCCTAAAGTAGTATCCATTGAAACAGAAAAGGGGACAAAAAAGGGATGAAATATCCCAGTGTAATATAATTTGACCAAAGTCTCTCTGGTATCTTAAGACAAAATAGGGGCAGGGACTACTGATTTTGTTTGGGCATCAAGAAATCATGGCTCCTTGAAGGCAATTCAACAAGGCTCAAGCAATTATGTATTGTCCAGGAGGACACAGTGGGTTTGTGTGACCTGGTTTTCCTTGGACTCATACTCTGGGGCAAAATTTGAGTAGCCAGAAGAATTTGTCTGATCTTGCTCTCAGTCAGCACTGAAGGAAGCCTCTCACTGTTCCCATCATCCCCTGGGAATAACAGCGGTGCGCTTACCCTTTCAGGTTCCATGCACACCGGCCCTTTGCTTCCCTTCTGTGATAGTGTCCACTGTGTTACAGCACACAAGGGACAGACACTCTCTCACAAGGGCTCTGATGGTTGTTCTTCAATTCCTGAAGTGTGCCCCTTCCTATTCTGCAGTTTTTGGCTCTGACCTCTATCTTTCTCATGGCCACCAAATGTGATGTCTCCCTCCCTATCTCCGGCCCATTTTGGGTGGATGTAGCTCTAACTATTCTTGCTTTTTCCAGTCCCAACCCTTAACAGGAGCCACCAATGCCCTCCAGCTCTCCATTGGGTCCTCCATAGTGACTGCCTGAGGTCCCCTATGTCCCAACTCCCAAATGAGTCACATTCTCATATTCCTACCCTATCTCTCCAATTCCAACCTGACCCTTCAGGTACCTAGAGAAGAAAAGTTCATGGTTTATTACATTCTGACTTGGGCCTGTCAGCTTGAAGCAAGCTTGTATGCCCGACTGTCTCCTTAGAGTATTGTCCCTAGAAAGGACTATCTTCCAAGAAAGCCTAGATGTGTGAATCCTGGGAACATGCCTTAAATACCAGGAGACTCCAGTCTTATTGGCATGGCCCTGATATTATTACCTTCAAATGTTCATGTCTCTGATCTTGTCTTAAACTGGTCTGTTCTAGAAAATACAAACTCTCCTTCAATCTTCACATTATCCCAGGCCAGCAGCTCTACTGAAACAAGAACAGCACCCCAATGGGCTGACCTCCTGGGGGGACCTCTTCTGAGCAGCCCTCCTCCCTCCAAGCAGTTGTTAATCATGTGCATTATTAGATTTTCTTCCTTGTTTGGGTCTGATTGAGCCAGATGTTTTTTGTTGTTACAACTGTTGACTGAATGAAATCAACACAGTTTAGAACAAAGAAAGTTAGATTTACTGAGCAAAGATTAGGTCTTGGATTCAGTAAAGCAGATTCAAGTAGTTTGGGACTCTTATGCTCAGCTTTTACAAAACAGTATTGGCATTTGTGACTTTAAACTGCAATGGGAGAGTAGAAATTCAGTTGATTGAGAATTGATTTAGTGCAGACAAAAGTGAATCAGTTTTCTAAGAAAGGGATTGTGTGTGGTCTAAATATCTGAGTATTGGGGAGGGAGTTGGTTGTGGAGGAAAGCAGATATGAACAGAGTTGCAGAAAACAGATCTGGGCCAGCTCAAAGGTCAGCCTGCATCTGAGATGCATCTGAGATCTAAAGATCATAAGCATCCTTGAGATCTGCTTCATCTTTGAAGTACCCTGAACTAATGCTACAACTTTCATTTTTTTCTTTGACATCTTTAACAGAAGCATTTTAAATATACATTCTCCAAGATTTTAAATTTTTGTCATTTCCCTAGATTGTAAGCTTCTTGCTTCCTGAGAACATATAGATGAAAATATGAAGAAAGAAATAAGAGATGAGGCCAATTGTTCTTGTGTATTGAATACATGTTAAATTTAATTAGCTATTTATTGACTAATAAACATTAACAGTGAAAGAGCTATGCTTCCAGAGGAAAATTCTGTATTGATACCTATAGTCGGATTTTTCTTTGGGTTGCCAGTTCACAAATAATAACATGGAGACTTATTAATTATGAAACGTTGGCCTTAGTTTAGGCTTGTTCTCAACTAGCTCTTATAACTTAAATTGACATGTATATATATTAATCTATGTTCTGCCACACAATGTTATCTTTCTTCCATTCTGTACCTCCTGTTTCCTCTCTGTGCCTCACTGGAAAAGCTGCCTTTCTTTTTTCCAGAGTTCTCTATTTCTGCCTGGAAGTCCCACCTATTTTCTCCTGCTATTGGTTGTTCACGTTTTTAATTACACCAATCACAACAATACATCATCACACAGTGTACAAATATCCCACAACAAATACCCATGGCCAGGACCAGTATCTATCTTCAAAACAAGGAGCTCTGCTAACCAAAGGGGATAACCAGAGCCTAATAAAGATGCACAGCAAGGAATAATTTGAAAAGAATCCTACAGATAACTCAGCATTTCTTATCATGCAGGTAAGAAAATAAAAAGCAACTTTGACTCTCCTTTGTACATCACAGTCATGACAATAAAACCCTTGGGAAAAGGACTGTCTCTGGGATCCTTCTGCAACATGTAACCCAAAGGCCTTGGCAGCTTCCTATGGTGGGATATTTTGTAGTTGTCTTAGTTAGGGTATCTATTGCTATGAAGAGATACCATGACCATGACAACTCTTATAAAAGAAAACATTTAATGGGGTGGCTCACTTACAGTTTCGGAGATTTAGTCAACTATCATCATGATGGGACATAGTAGCATGTAGGTAAGCATGGTGCTGGAGGTGAGAGTTCTACATCTTGACGGGCAGGCAACAGGAAGTGAACTGTCTCACTTTGGTGTAGCTTGAGCATAGGAGACTTCAAACCCCACCATGAGGTGACACACTTCCTCCAACAAGACCACACCTCCCATCAGTGTCACTCTCTTTGAGGGCTGCCTTCTCTCAAACCACCACAGTGGTGGATGAAAGAATTGCCTCTTTAGATCAGAGCAGTTAGAAAACAAGTTCATTTAGTGCACTCCAAAGAGAACATCAGGTATGACAGAGAAAGAAACAATTGCCTGTGTATGGGATGAGCTGGAGGGTGGAGTCTCACTGGGTTAGGGTAACCACTTTGCTTGCAATGGCCTAGCATGTAATTCCAACCATAAATGAGGGTAGTGCTGATTGGTTATGTTCAGTCTTGAGTGGTTAGGGTGAGTCACCATGCATTCAAATTCCCTGGCACGTAATTCATGCCATGCAAATGAGTTAATTCTGTTTGGCCGTGCCATCATGTGGTTCTGCTGTTTCACTGTTTGGGTGAAATAGAGCTGTAATATTGGTGTCTTGGGGACAGTTTCTAGACCAGGCTTGCTTTGATGACCTCTTCCCTTTGTGGTCTCTCAATCGTGCCTTTCCTTCTACACTTCCAGGTCTGAAATGAGACCACAGGGATGAGGCAGTAAAGTGGTTTGGGTGGGTGAAGACCTTTTGTTCTTTACAATAAGACTATGGATGGCGGATCTCTGATGTTAATCCTACCTTTGCTGTGCACTTGCTCACATGCAGTCATCCAAGGAATTGTCACCCCTTAAGAGTCTCTAAAGATTATATATATATATATATATATATATAAGCTGAATATATATATTCAGTCTCTGAAGTTCCAGGAGAAACAGGGTATGTGTGGGGATGGATTTCTTGTAATTTCAACCTGGTTTGCTTGTCCTGGCCCTTGCCTCACCTACACCCTGCCCATGCCACACAGGGCTTTGCTGGACTGGAAATCTGAGTCAGGAGGAAGTGCTCTGACCTTGGACTCTTGTTCTCCCAACATCAAAGGCCACAGGGTGAGCCAGAGAGGCAGCACTGTGTGCATCACACTGAGTTAGCAAGGGGCTTTCCGAGAACAGGGAGGGAAGGTTGGAGAGCAGCAAGAACTAGGTTCATGTCTGTGCTATTTCTGAGACTCTTGGCAAGTCCTTGCTCTATAGAATAGAGGGTTCCAAATACCAAGATGCAGCTAATGTCTGCCACCACCTACATATACTACATATACATACCTTTGGTTACAAAACCTGTATTCAGGGTTTTGTCTCTCAGCACTAACAGCTATGAGGGAAATTATAGTCTAAATCCCTTCTTCGGTGCAGACTTGCAGCTCCTCCCTTTCCACAGAGAGAGTCTGATTTCCAAAAGGTTCACAACTCCTGTCTTGGTAGTTCCTGAGGAAAAAATGAGAGGAACAGTCACCGGTGGCCCCATTCATGGGAGTCACAACTGAAAGATCACCTGAAGCAATGTTCCAAAAGACCATATACTCTTGCAGGGTACTACTTGTCAATTATTCTGTCAATGAATGAATTCATGTATTCATGTATTCATTCATTCATCTACTCAACAATTATCTGTGTTGAATTCATTCACTCATTCAACAAATTATAATGCAACAATACATGATTTGGGAATATAAGGGTAAGTCCTGTGGATAAACCATCTTTTTTACATTAGGAGGAGGCTGAGATGATAAAGCAGCCTTTAGAATTGTAGTCACTATATTCCCTTGATGAAGAAGCCATAGAGTGTCATGAGATGCACAAGACAGGACCTGGATTCCTCTACTTTCCAAGGAAGTGATGTAGGAGGACACAGTAGGAGTCACAAGGTGACAAGAGGTGGGAGGGCAGTTGTACAGGGAGTGGTCAAGGCGATGGACAGCCTGCATAGGCTGAAGGCGAGCAAGGCTATAATGGGTTATAGAAAAGGTTGTAGAAGGTCAGGGTGTAGCAAAGGGAAGCTTGAAAAAAGCAGTGGTAACCAGGTACTTTTGTGGACTCTTGGGCAAGAGGTTATTACAAAAGAGCTTTAGGAGAACAGTTAGTCTGTTTCTGTGTTCGCACATACTGGAAGTGAGACCAGCAGCAGGGAGACGAATGAGGGGGCGTGGGATAAGGATGACAAGGAGGGCTGTCCATGAAAATGGAGGAAGGACTGGCAGATCCAGATGTCTTTGAGACTAGCCAGGAGATAGCACCAGGAGACACTAGAGAACACTGCACAGCATCAAATTTGCAGGCACAGCCCTGTGCTGAACAGTACTCACTGGGGCTTATTTATCAGAGTGGTTTTCAAACCATGTCCAAAGAGTCCCAGGCTTTCCCAGAGGTGTGGTAAGGAACCTATGCAACCAGAATGTTTCCATATCGACCCATTTGGACAAAGGCTTGAAAAACCACAATTCTGCTTTCTCACAGTGGATTCATTCAGCCTACTTTCCAAGTGCCCCCAGGAATAATTAAATCTGGGTGTGGGTACATCTAGACCACCACTCTCGACACCACCTCCACCTCCATGTTCCTGAGATCTCGAGTCCCCTAAAAATGTGGATCCCTTCTCTGGTGGTTTTGCTTCTGCTCCCATACCTGCCTAGTTCACTTTTCCTTGCTGTGCCTCCCACTGTAATTCTCTTACGACTCTTCTATGAGCTGTGTGTGTGTAGGATTAATCTAAACTGCTATGTTTATCAACAGAAATAAGAATAAAATATGACAGCTGACTGGGAACATTTTTGTTAGGTCAAACTCCTTCACAGGCAACAGAGACATTATCAGTGTCTTCCAGGTGGTGGTGGCACACGCCTGTAATCCCAGCACTCAGGAGGCAGGGGCAGGTGGATCTCTGTGAGTCTGAAGCCAGCCTGGTCTACAGAGTTAGTTCCAAGACAGCCAAAGATACACAGAGTAACTCTGTCTCATAAAAATCAAAAAGAAAAAACAAAACAAAACAAAAATCCCAAACAAAAGGGAGGTAGAGATGCAAAGCTATCGCTCTCATAGACGCATTCCCAGGATATTATGCATTCCCAGGATGTTCTGTTTCTAGATTCTTCCATTCATTTCTCAACTCTGGTTTCTAGGAGGCGTGTTTCACTCATCCTTGGCTTCTCTCTTGCTAGTGGCACAACAACCATGTACAAAGGCTGTCCCCCATCTGTCCCCTATCTGTCAGCTGCTTTGCATGTTTCTGGAATTACCCAAGAGCAGCACCAGAGCATGAGACTCCTTTGTGGGTAAGTTCAGCCCATCTGTAAATAATTCATTTTATTTTTATCTTGTAATTATTCTTTTTTTGACAAAAGAAAAATACCATGGACATTTTATCGAATGACTTGGAAGAGTCCAGAAACACTATGGTCACCAGCTTTTCACCTCTACCACCAGTCATTGATTCCAATAGAAAATGCATTCTTTCTGAAATACTTCAGGACCTTTGTCCTTATAGTTTTCTGATAGGAACAACTTTAAATCACCTTAGGGACCTACTCGAGAACCTGAGTTAGAAACAGGGCTTTACAGGGTTTTTATGTTTGTTCTTAAAGAATGTTTGTTTCATGTAGTTAGTTAAGAAGCATATCCATCATTTCAGCAGCTTGCTCAGAAATTATTCACTTTTTACACTTGTGAAGTCCATAACTGGTCTTTCCTAATCAGTGTGGAAGTCTTCTCTCTGGGTGGATCCGAGGTTCTTGGCCCCTTACATACTTGGTCTCCGCTATCTTTCTGCAGAGCAAACCCAGCACAGGGACAACATGAAATTAAACAAGAAAAACCTCAGCAGAAAGAAAGAAGATACGTTTAGGCTGAAAAAGGAAAAAGGGAAAATCAAAAGGAGGGATGTGAAGTATATATTCTAGAAATAGCTTGGTGAGGCAAGCCTGTAATACCAACTGCTTTGGAGACTGAGGCAGGAGGATCATAAGTTCAAGGACTACCAGGTTGCAGAGTGAGTTTGAGGTCAGTATAGGCGTCTAAGTGAGAACCTATCTCAACGCAAAAAATGAAAAAGAGGCTCAGTATGTAGTAGGCTCAATAGTGAGTTTTAAAAATGTTTAAAGATACCAGACAGAGCAGCTGCGAGCCTGGTGGGTCCCGGGAGAGCCACCCAGGTGGCTTGTGGGGGGCAGGCTGGTGGGCAGGCGACAGTAAGTCCCCAGAAGGTGCAGAGTCCCAGCGGCGAGCGGCAGGTGGGTGCGTGGGTGGGAGACATGTGGGCAGACACATTGTATGGAATAGAATACTTAAAGAAGGGGGAAAAGAAAGAGGAGAGAGAGAGAGAGAGAGAGAGAGGAGAGAGAGAGAGAGAGCGAGAGAGCGAGAGAGCGAGAGAGCG
>LOJH01027426.1:0-16841 GCA_001685095.1 Ellobius talpinus
GGGGCCGCCGTCGCCACCGTCTAGCCCGGGGCTCCCGCACTTCCGGCTCGCGCGCGGTGTCTCTGGCAAATGCCCCCGCCGGCCCCCACATAACCTGCTCTCCGGCTTCCTCCCCGGAGTCGGAAGCCGGGCTGCCCTTCTGGGCATGCGCAGTGCGCCAGGCTCCGCCCTCGCGCTACGGTGGCTGGCTAGGGGCAAGATAAACGGCTCGGCGTTTGCAGTTCGCGCCGTCTGCACCCGCTTCAGGGAGCCGGACTCGAATTCCGAGGCAAGCGCTGCCCTGTTTGTTTCTTTTTCTTTTTTTCCCTTTTATCGTCACTGAAGCGGACCCGTCAAGGCAGATGACGTCTTACTCTTACAGTCACTCCGGACTCTCCCAGACGTCTCTGCCTCTGGTTATGCCCTCCCTTTTATCTAAAATACACTTTTCCACCATACCCAGGAGCGCTCCTGTCCTCTTTTTATTTCTTTTTTCCTTTTTTTAAAAAAATCTGTGAGTAAAAACAAAAGAAAACAAATTTGGTTTTCTCCATGAACCGTGTGGCCAACTAAAACAATACATCACTGCCAGGGCTTTGAGTCGATTTCCAATTTTCCTCGTCCTGCCGAATTCTGCCTGTGTCTGACGTCGGAGCTCAGGAGCGGTGAATAAGGCAAAAGAGCTGTCTCCCCGGAACAGCAAATGGGGCCTCCTACCTGTGGCTTTACGACTTCACCGGGAACATGCAGGAGATCAGGGCAAACTAAACAGAAAATAATTGGCCACAAGGAGCCTTAGGACCTAGCTCCACTTTGGACCACTTAGCCCCTAACCCTCTAGCGTTTCACCCGTGCAGCAAAGCTTCACTTTCAAAGGAAATGATCCCAGGCGTTCTCACCTTTTGCCCGTAATTTCTGAATTCTGATTGGAGGAATAGGGCAGGTCACAGCGACATTTCCAGTGGAAGGCAAGAGTTCCTTGGGTGTAGGGCACTGAGTCTATATTCACGTCTATTTTGAGTATCTAGTAGTTATTGAGTGAAGTAGGAGTTCAACAAAACTATTGGCTAACCGACCACATTTGGGAAGCCTGTGGTCCGTGAAGGTATGTTTCTGTGCCATGAATTATGAATATCAGTTGTGTGTCGTTTCTGCACAGTGAAAACGCTACAAACAGAACCTGAGATAATTTTGCAAAAGTCGTTTTCCGCAGCCCTGGACGCTTTGGGAGGGAGGATGCTCTCGTCCCCTAGAAGGCTGTAAACCGAGCATGTCCGGGCAGCAACCCCCTTGCTCAAGTTCGGCTCAACGTCGACACCCAGAACCTGCTCGGCTACAGCCCGAGGCCGGGGAGGGTCTGTTGCGCAGGCGCTCTGAGTCGCCGCGCCCGCCGGCCTGCTCATCACTGCACCTGCGCACCCCACTAGCCCGCGGCCTTAAGTAGTGACAGGCGCTCTGCCCCCACTGCGCCTGCTCGGTAAGCAGCTGGCGGAAACGCAGGACCGGCTTGCGGTGAGAGCTGCTTCCGGTCGGAGCGAAGCTGGGCGTACTGAGGGGACTCTGCGCGGCTGGAGGTATGGCTGGCTGGGAGAGGGTGGGCATGCGAGGTCCTAGTGAGGCTGGCATTCCTTCCTGCACTTGGCAGCCACCTTGGGATGGCATCCTGTTCGTTCTAATAGCTTACATCCCTTCTGACAATGACGATGATCCTCTGCACACAACTCCCCCGCCCCGCCCCAGCCGCACAGGTTGCTTAGGTTAGCAGACGTTGAAGTAACAAGTGTCAGTCTTTCTGAAGCCCGGCACGGGGTTGAGCACCTTCGAGAGCTTGTGGTAGTCGACTTTATCGAGTGTTAGAAAATGTAAGAGTGCATTTGAACTTCAGTGCCTGAAGCCTACCTACAACGATCATAATTTTTTCTTATTGCAAATGGAAAGCATTATCTCATACCTCGGGATGCAAAAAAAACCGTAAAATAAACTTGGAGATCGGTTAAAAGCAGAGATTCAGATATATAACTTCCCTTGCAGTTGTAGTGAGCAAAAGTTGTGTGTTTTAGAGCAATTTGCGACCTGTTATTTGTAAGTATAGTTATTTTAAGATGCGCATGTATTCACCGTTTCCTGCAGCACACCGTGAGTATAAACTCACCTGAATCGCTTGCTCCGGTTTGTTGAGGAGACGTTTGAGACGAATGCATTCTACAGATAGACCTATAGACAATGTGCCTATACTTGAGCATTCAGAACGTATTTCTTAATATGCTTCGTTTTACGTGCATTGTGCAGAAGTTAGAATGGCGTCCGGGATTGTGCACCCCCTTGACAGAAGCAGGTGGTGCAGTCAGTTATGCAAGCCAGCTGCAGCAGTGGATGCAGTCAGAGAAAATGCAGTTAGTACCGTCAGGAGCTACAGCCCCAGTGGGCTTCTCTTGATCTCACCTACTTGGGTAACTGGGTTTTCTTTGTCAAAAATAAGACCGAGAAGGGAGGTTTGTTGTTTTCCTCCATGGGCCTCGAGTACTGGCTGTGAATTATTGCTGGTCAAGGCAGAATCGAACTGGCAGCCAGTTTTGCTGGTGTCAGTGTTTAACCACCCCAGTTCCCATCCTGTGTGCTTTTCCGCAAATCGCTTGTAAGCATTTAGTAATTAGTTCCGCAAGCAAATTTGCCTTATATTCGTCATGGATAGCACAAATTAGCACTTGATGTGAGACTTTTCTTTGTGGGGTGGAGAAGTGGAGGTGGGAACTTTCATAATCACCACTGCACACTCAGATCCTGTTGTCTGAAGTCACGTGATGAGGCATGATTGTGATTCCTGGAACATACCTTTTGCTTGAAATTACTTCTAGAAAACTTGCTAGACTGTTATGAAATATAAACCATGTTAAAGCCGGGCGGTGGTGGCACACTCCTTTAATCCCAGCACTTGGGAGGTAGAGGCAGGCGGATCTCTGTGAGTTTGAGGCCAACCTGGTCCCAACCTGGTCTACAAGAGCTAGTTCCAGGACAGGCCCCAAAGCTAAAGCTAAAAAAGTATGTTAAAGTGACTGACATAGATCCCTAGAGAACTTTCAGGGATATTTAAAATGTCAGGCAAATTCCATGCGTGTGTGAACATGTTAGGAAACATTCTAGTAACTTCCTTGGTTTTAGATGTCTTTGGTGAAAGGATGGTGATTGTTAGGGTTTTGATTTTCTTTTTGGTAAAGCATTTAATATGTTAATAGCTTTCTCTCATTGTACCCTTTATTCCTTGTAGAACATATGCTATTGCAAAGCAGAATTGTATTGGCCATAGCATACTGCCTGGCTCATATGTAGTCACCAAACATTTGGGAAACAGCAAGCACAAAGATAGAATCAAAAAGAACTATAATAAATGAACTGATATTTGTGTAACTGTGATAGAAACAGGTAAAAATGAGGCTGTTATGGGGACAGGACTTCCAGCTGGTTTTGAGTGGCAGAGAATCTGTCTTAGCCGTCAGTGAAGGAATGAAGATAAATGTAGACATTGGTTTGCTTTGTCAGCAATGATTTGGATTTCAGAATGCCTGAGAAATCAGATTCTGGTTCAGTGAGCAAGTAATTCCTTAAAAACACTGGCAGCAAGTCGTTTGTGTTGAGTGCTGTATGATTATCCAAGAAAGACGAAGCATGGCAGACTTTCCTCAGACTGGGAAATAAAATTCACCACATCTCACTTGATTTTTCATTATTAGAAATCATACTTTTGAAAAAAAGAAAGAAATGATATTTTTGTGTTCTGTGCTAAATACTTAGGAGATAGAATGCCAGTGATGTTAGCATGGATGTTAGCCTGTAAGATAAATGGTGTTCAGTTACAGGACTTGAAGCTGTTGAGACCTGATGGGAAATGCCGGTCAGGGCAACAGGAAACGCCACTGTGTGTGGGTCCGTCATTTATTGCCTTGACCTGCTTTCCTTGTGTGAACTATGAATAGTTATTGGGATCCAAATCGCCTCTCTAGGCCCATTATTTTAAATACTTATAGATTGTAACTGCCACTTAAGGTTACTCTCTCTTTGCTTTATCAGTTCGAATCAGAGGACTTGCTGCCCCTCCTATGGCCGCCTCACAGTCTTCACAAACGGTTGCAGCTCATGTCCCCTTTGCAGACTTATGTTCCACGTTGGAGCGGATACATAAAAGTAAAGACCGGGCAGAGAAGATCAGGCACTTCAAGGAATTTTTAGATTCTTGGCGGAAATTTCACGATGCCCTTCATAAGAACAAGAAGGATGTTCCGGACTCCTTTTACCCTGCCATGAGACTTATTCTTCCTCAGTTAGAGAGAGAGAGGATGGCATATGGTATTAAAGAAACCATGCTTGCTAAGCTTTACATCGAATTACTGAACTTACCAAAGGAAGGCAAGGACGCCCTGAAGCTCCTGAATTATCGAACACCGACTGGAGTTTGCACGGATGCTGGGGACTTTGCGATGATTGCGTACTTCGTGTTGAAGCCACGGTGCTTACAGAAAGGAAGCTTAACCATACAGCAGGTGAATGAACTCTTGGACTTAGTTGCCAGCAATAATTCTGGCAAAAGAAAAGACCTAGTAAAAAAGAGCCTTCTCCAGTTGATATCCCAGAGTTCAGCCCTGGAGCAAAAGTGGCTGATTCGCATGATCATTAAAGACTTAAAGCTTGGCGTCAGTCAGCAAACGATACTTAACCTTTTTCATAACGACGCAGTTGAGTTGCACAACGTCACCACGGATCTGGAGAAGGTCTGCCAGCAACTCCATGACCCCTCCATAGGGCTCAGTGATATCTCTATCACTCTCTTTTCTGCCTTTAAGCCGATGCTAGCTGCCATAGCCGACGTGGAGCGTGTGGAAAAGGACATGAAGCAGCAGAGTTTCTACATCGAGACCAAGCTGGATGGCGAACGCATGCAGCTGCACAAAGACGGGGCGGTGTATCGGTACTTCTCCAGAAATGGCTATAACTACACTGATCAGTTTGGCGCCTCCCCCCAGGAAGGCTCCCTCACCCCCTTCATCCACGACACCTTCCGGACAGATGTGCAAGAGTGCATCCTTGACGGTGAGATGATGGCCTACAACCCGACCACGCAGACGTTCATGCAGAAGGGGGTCAAGTTTGACATCAAAAGGATGGTGGAGGAGTCCGACCTCCAGACGTGTTACTGTGTCTTCGACGTATTGATGGTTAATAATAAGAAACTAGGGCGTGAGACCCTGAGGAAGAGATATGAGATCCTTAGCAATACCTTGACACCCATCCAGGGTCGAATAGAGATTGTGCAGAAGAAGCTAGCTCACACGAAGAATGAGGTAGTGGACGCCTTAAATGAAGCCATCGATAACAGAGAGGAGGGCATCATGATTAAACACCCTCTGTCAATTTACAAGCCAGACAAAAGAGGTGAAGGGTGGCTGAAAATTAAACCAGAGTATGTCACTGGATTAATGGATGAATTAGACCTCTTAATTGTGGGGGGGTACTGGGGTAAAGGTTCTCGAGGCGGCATGATGTCTCACTTTTTGTGTGCGGTGGCAGAGGCGCCGCCTCATGGTGAGAGGCCGTCTGTGTTCCATACTCTGTGCCGTGTTGGGTCAGGATACACCATGAAGGAACTCTATGATCTTGGCCTGAAATTGGCCAAATATTGGAAGCCTTACCATAAGAAATCTCCACCGAGTAGCATTTTATGTGGCACAGAAAAGCCAGAAGTGTACATCGAGCCTCATCACTCCGTGATCGTCCAGATCAAGGCGGCAGAGATCGTCCCCAGTGACATGTACAAGACTGGGAGCACGCTGCGCTTCCCGCGCATCGAGAAGATCAGAGATGACAAGGAGTGGTATGACTGTATGACCCTGGGTGACCTGGAAGAGCTGAGGGGGAGAGCATCTGGGAAGCTTGCCACCAAGCACCTTCACGTGGGCGACGACGACGAACCTAGAGAAAAGAGGCGGAAACCCGTCTCCAAAATGAAGAAAACCATCGGAATTATTGAACACTTGAAAGCGCCTAACCTCTCTAACGTAAGCAAGGTTTCTAAGGTATTTGAGGACGTTGAGTTTTGTGTGATGACTGGAATAGAGGGTTATCCCAAGCCTGACCTGGAGAACAGAATTGCACAACTTGGTGGCTGCGTCGTGCAGAATCCAGGCCCAGAAACGTACTGTGTGATCGCAGGGTGCAAGAACATCAGAGTGAGGAACATTATCTCCTCCGACAAACACGATATCGTCAAGCCCGAGTGGCTGCTGGAGTGTTTGAAAACAAAAACGTGTGTGCCATGGCAGCCTCACTTTATGGTTCACATGTGCCCGTCAACAAAGCAGCAGTTTGCCCGTGAATATGATTGCTATGGAGATAGCTATTTTGTTGATACAGATTTGGATCAACTGAAAGAAGTGTTCTCAGGAATTAAACCCAGGCGGCAGCAGACTCCTGAAGAAATGGCCCCCGTGATCGCCGACCTAGAATACCGCTATTCCTGGGATCACTCTCCTCTCAGTATGTTTCGGCACTGCACCGTGTATCTGGACTTGTATGCTGTTGTCAACGACTTGAGCTCCAAAATTGAAGCAACGAGATTAGGTGTGACAGCACTTGAGCTGCGGTTTCATGGAGCCAAGGTAGCGTCCTGTTTATCTGAGGGGGTGTCTCATGTGATCGTTGGGGAAGATCCGAGCCGAGTTGCAGACTTCAAAGCTTTTAGAAGGACTCTTAAGAAAAAGTTTAAAATCCTGCAAGAACGTTGGGTGACTGATTCAGTAGACAAGTACGAGCTTCAGGATGAAAGTCAGTATTTGCTCTAGAGCTAGCTATCCAGGGAGAGCGTGGGCTGCATCAGTATTTGCTCTAGAGCTAGCTATCCAGGGAGAGCGTGGGCTGCATCAGTATTTGCTCTAGAGCTAGCTATCCAGGGAGAGCGTAGGCTGCATCAGTATTTGCTCTAGAGCTAGCTATCCAGGGAGAGTGTTGGCTGTGACAGGCAACAGCGGCACTCACGATGAAACAGCCAGCCATGTTCATTTTATCTCTTAAATACTTCCAAAGCATTTGTTGCCCGGAGACAGTAATTTTTAGGTAGAAAAGACGAAAGAAAAGGGCCAACGCTAAGAACAAAGTTCCGAACTTGGCTGATAACCATGATGCACAATGGCAGTTTCAAGAGGTGCTTATGCTGCATCCACACAGAAGCTAGAATTGTGATTCCGTATCAGTAAAGTATATTTGGAAGCTTTGAGAACCATCACAGCTATTGGCTTCCTAAACAGAATTTTCCAGAGTTAAAAATCGTAATTGTTTTTAGCTAGTAAAAGGATTATTCAAACAATCAGAGTAACTACAGTTAGACTTATGAAAGTAAGTCTTTTTATTCAAGAGCTCAAATGCCTCCTGGAAGCATGAACTATTTTAATAAGCAGTTTTTTTATGGCAATGGTCAAATGAATTAATAAGATTTTTTGATAATGTGGGGGATGTTAAAAGAAGAATCATCTAAACACCGGACATGAGAAGTTAATTGACTTGAATACAAAATAAAAACCTTTGCAGTTTTAAGTTATCTTAGATTTAATCTTTCTGAAGTGAGACATGTTTCATAGAGAAAGGCTTGTCATGAATGTACACTCCAGCATTAACAGAGTTCACAGGGCTTGTCTCCTGTCGGTGACCCTCTGACGAGCTGCTATACGTCAGTAGAGAAAGCTTTGACTTTTAGAGATGGCTTTTATAGTTAACTGAAGTCACAATCTTGTATGTTATATCTGTGTTCAGAAATGTACTTCTATGGCAGCCCTGAAATGGAGAAGTGTGGGACCTGAGGCGGTGGGTATCAGTTATCTGAAGCAATCGGATAAATGTTTGTGGTTATTGTAATTTAAATGAAATTATTAAATATTTAATGTAATACCGAAATAATTAATTGTCATTTATTTCAAAGCAATCGTCATAGTTCTTTTATTCAGATTTTATAGTGCTATTATAGTTTGTGTCTTTGTGTGGGGTGGGTATCCAGGGTGACCTTGCACTTACAGTAATGTGACTGTAAGCTCCCAAGTATTGAAATTACAGATGCGAGCCATCGCTCTGTCTGTATACTTTCAGACTAGCTTCGTCGTGTTCCTTCTGGAGTCGTTGGGTTTCACATACCCAATGAACTTTGACAATTTAAGAGTGTACTTCTTCGTGTTTATAGAGGCATATTCCAAAGTGCAAGTATAGTTGAAGGTTTATAATTTTCCTACCAAAGGCAATGTTTGTTTATGGTGTCCATGGTAAAGGAGCCATGACGCCACTGTTCAGGTAACAATGCTGAAACTTACTATGCTTATTTATTTCCTCAGTAAGTTGTGAGCATATTTGCAGGCCGTAAAAGTTGCCTCACCACCTCACTGCAGTCTCGCACTGCAGTGGACGCACCTCGTGGACCTTCTTAACCTGGGCCAGCGTTGAGTTAGCTCCTCACATTCCACCCACCTTTCCTTATCCTGTCAAGCCGTTCGGTGGATCTGTTATGAGGCTGGCGTGCTTGTGTGATGATTCTAAGCTTGGTTGTCAGTTTGCCTCTGGAAGCAACTAAAACACACACTGCTGGGCACTCCCGTGAGGGGTGTGAGGGGTTTTCAAAACAGGAAGACTCCCCCTAAGTGTGGGTGACACCTGGTGGCAGTCCAGACGAAAGGACACGGAAGGTGGAGACAGCGTTTCCCTCATTGTCGCTGACAAGCTCATCTATCCCTTGCCTGTGTTGGAACCTGCTTCTTCAGGATCCTGGCAGAGGCTGAGGACCAGCATTCCAGGAATCCTCCAGGCCCCCAGGGCCAAACAGGGACTGCCGAGACACCCAGCTTCACGGACCAAGTGGCTTCTAGATTCACAGCCTCCTGTACAAGGTGGCCGTCGTTTGCCGACCTGAAAAACTGTCTTCAGCCCAGTAAATCTCTTTTCAATACATGGATTTCTCTTGTCTGTTCTGTTTCTTCGAGAACCCTAACTGGTGCCCTGAGTCCTAGAGCTAGCTCCCTGTCACACTTTTTTGTCAGTGACTCACTGAGTGTTGAAAAACCCTTAGTGAAATGCTTTCTTTGGTTCCTCTTGACAAAGTCTCAGTGTTTGCTGCTTGGTTGCTCCTAGCCAGGCCTGCTCTGATTTTATTGACTTGGGGTACTCTGTACCCTGACTTTAAGTATCACAACAGCTCCAGTTTATCATACAACACCTCAGTGTGAAGTCTGACAGGCCTCTGTGATGGCTCATAGATAGCCAACTTGGCAGGACTTAGAATCATCTTGAGGCACACTTCTAGGAAACCCTGTGGAGTGCTGTGTAGATTAGCCTAGCTTCTGGGCATGCCTGTGAGAGATTTCCTTGATTCGTTAATTAGAAGTCAGAAGATCCACCCTAGATATGCCAACCTCTGCTATGAGGGGGTCCAAGGGAAAAGTGCTTGCTCTGTGCCTGCTTGCCTTCGCTTCCTGGTGAAGTACTTGATGGCTGCTGCCACCGCCACCACCACCGTCACCACCACTTCCTCCATCTTTCCTGACACCAGAACCTGCCTTCCTCATCCTTCCAGGGTAGCATGAAGACCAGTGGCTCTCTGTGAGCACTTCTGGCCTCCTGTGCCATCCTGAGGCCTCAGAGGCCCCAAATCTCGACAGCAGCTACCTGGTCTTCAGTCTCTGGCGAATGAGGAACCATTGTTGGGCTCCCCAGGCCATACCAGATAATTCAACCCGATAAATCCCCTTTACTGTATTTGTCCTTCAGTTCTGCTGCTTTAGAGGTCACTGGCTGATAAACTCTTCAAACTTACTGTTCCTTTTAAAAGAAAAAAATAAATATCTAAAAAGTAACAAATCTCCATTGCCCAGTTTCAGCAGCCACCAAAGGCAGCCTTGCATATGGCAGAAGTCCAGATGATACAAAAGCAGCCCTAGCTCCCAAGACGCCGCCTGCACAAGCTTTCTCCTAGAAATCTTACTTTCTCAAGCCAGTTTGTTCAGGTTTCCCCATGCTCGCCGCCGAGTCTCAAGCTCAAACCATAGCGGTCAAACTGGCAGTCCTCTGCTTAGCTGCAGCACACAATTAGTCTTGATGGAGCTCCACAAAGTGAAGACAGTGACTCTACCACCCATGCCATTATCCGATGCCTGTGCCATACTTAAGGTGGTTGCTTCCATGGCTTCTTCGCTTCCATCTTGTACTCTTAATCCTTTGTGTTTCCTTTTCCAGAGCACAGGTTTTATTTAAGATGCAAGTGAGATTTTGTCACTTCTTGTGTGGTGGTTTGAAAGAGAATGGCCCCCAAAAGGAGTGGTACTATTAGGAGGTGTGGCCTCATTGAAGTAGGTGTGGCCTTGTTGGAGAGCGCCTATAACTGTGGGAGCAGGCTTTGAGGTCTCTTGCTTAAGCTTTTCTCAGTGTGATGACACCGAGTCTACTTGCTGTTGCCTACATATCAATATGTAGCAACTCCTCCAGTACCCTGTCTGCCTGTATGCTCCCATGATGATAATGGACTAGACCTCTGAACTGTAAGCCACCACCTCAGTTAAATGGTCCCCTTTATAGGAGTTGCCATGGTCATGGTGTCTCTTCACAGCAATAGAAACCCTAACTAAGACACAACTCATACCACCGAGTGGGTTGTTGCTGTGATAGGCCTGACCTTGTTTCTATTTGAAGGAATATGGACCTTGGGACTGTGGATTAGAAAAACAGTTGAACAGTTTAAGAGCTGCTTAATGGGCCATATGGGTAGGAGCATGGAAGACAGTGGTTCTGACTGATGTGATGATCTGTGTGGGCCTGGCTCAAAGGATTCAAAGGATAAGAATATTAATATGTGGGCCAGAGATGTCCTTGTGATATTTTGGTGAAAAATGTGACTGCTTTTTGCCATTGTCTGAAAAGTCTGCCTGAGGTTAATATGAAGAGTGTGGATTAATTCCTTTGACAGAGGAAATCTCCAAACAGCTTAGTGTTGTGTTTTGTGGTTACTAGTGTTGGCTCTAATGAAGATTTATAATGAAAAGGAACAAACTGAGCAAGGAAAAATATTTGAGAGGAGAAGGAGCACCAGAAAATGAAATGAAACTAAATTCTGTGTTCAAGGAGATAAATTAAGAAATGGAATAAAAGGAGTGGTGACCTCAGGGCAAGATCACACCCAGCTATCTTTCCAACTTGTGGAAAGGAATTAAAGGAAAGGTTAGAACTGGGTGTGGTGGCGAATATGTTTAATCCCAGCACTTGGAAGGCAGAGGCTGACAGATCTTTGAGTTTGAGGCCACCCTGCTCTAATCATTGAAAACAAAGTTGGTGAAGATGTGATTGAATGGGGGGGCTGTTTTAACCCCAGTAAGCAGCAGAACTTGGCAGTTTCAGCCATGTGGTTCTGGTTTATATTCCTCTGCAACTAAGGAAAGCCACCGAGGCCAGGCATATGTCAGGGGTGTCCCTGAATGGACAACCAGAGAGTTCATTGTGTGCAGCTGTGAAGTTGAAGACTGGATTGCCTTGGAGACCCCAAGATGTTGGAGATGCCAGAGTCATGGGATACCTGCCGAGGAAAGTTGCCAACAGGGAGTGGAACCAGCCCCGGAGAAAGAGATGTGTTGCAGTCAACAGAGCTGAATGGAGTTGGAGATCTGAAGAGCATTTTGACATCAGATATGGAGATGCAGTTTAGAGTTTGCCCAGCTGGTTTTCGTTCTTGCTTTGGTGCAGTATTTCCTCGCTATTGGAATGGTAATGTAGATCCTGTGCCATTATATGCTGGAAGTGTGTAATCTGCTTTTTGATTTTGATTTTACAGTGGATTACAGTTAAGAGATTACATGAATCTTTGAAGAGACGTTGAAACAAGCTTGAGACTGTTATAGACTATGGGGACTTTAGAAGTTGGACTGAATGCATTTTTTTTGCAAGCCTTTGGGGGCCTAATCAATAGATGACTTTAAATATCTGATCCTTGTCTGTACTTCCCAAGTGCTGGTGTTACAGGCATGTGCCATCAACTCTGGCTTCAGTGTTGGTTTGGTGTTGTTTATTATTATTATTATTTATTATTATTATTATTTATAGACATGCTCTGACTATGTAGCTCTGACTGACCTAAACTGCTAGGCTGGCCTTAAACTCACAGAGATCTGCCTGTCTCTGCGTCCTGAGTATTGAGCGCTGGGACTACAGTGTGAGCTTTCCACCTGGCAACTGTTCATTATACAGTTGTGATAACTTGTTTCTTCGTTTCGGGGTAAGAGACATGAGCCAAAATCAGTGAATTTTTGAAAATCTCACATTCCGTTAATTTTAGTACAAAAGCCAAAGCTACTTTGTTAGACATGGTTCTTTAAAGAAACGCAATCTGTAGGATGAATGTATAGCATAAAAGTGGATGTATTGGATTTGCTTGCACTGCAGGGGCTGGGACGTCCCACATGTCTATCTGCATGGTGAACAAGCTGATGCCTCAGTGGTCCCTGTCTGATGCTGAAGATGTGATGTTCCCGGAGAGTTACTGGTCTTCAGTCCATGCTGCGAAGCAGAAGAAGCTGGAGTCTGATGTCAGCAGCAGAAGCATCAGGAGGTAGACATGGTCTGCTGGCAAGAGGTGAATGTGCACAGGCAGCTAGCACTATTTTTGGAAGGTGCTTCCTGCTCTGAGGGAAAGAAGGGCTTCTCTCTCCAGTTACTGCACCCTCACAGACATGCCCACAAGTACGTACGTATTCCAGATGTTTCCAGATTCTGTCAGTTGACGGTCAAGAGGAAGCCCCACAGATCTTGAGAGTCTTCATAGGCGACTGTGTTTTAATTGTTGCACTTTGCTGATGCAGGAATAGAAACCTAATACTCACCTTGGGTTTAGGCTGTACCCTTCAGGAAGCTGAATTGAGGGAATAATCCATGTCTTGAATTTTTAAAAAGCTGTATCATAATATTCGAGGACTGAATTATGTGGCACCGGCAGTCCCTAAATCTATAGTTTGTATGATCAGAAAGGGTACACTCTAAGTGTGGGTTTTATAATAATTTGTCCAATGCTTAGTGATCTCAGAAGAAAGCAAGGTCATTTCGCAAATGCTATCTCTGTTTACTTCTGTCCCTTGTGTCCTTTCTGCTGGAAAAGGGCTGTTGGATAGCTGTATTGGGTGCAGTGAGCCACACAATTGAATTTTAAGTGAAAACAGACAATTGTTTGAATGGTTTTATGGGAGAGCATCATTTTTTCCCCAGCTGATAGTTTGGGGACCTCGAGGATTTACAAAGATGTTTTCATCCAAAGTTAGTAATCGTTTTTAATGTCATTGGGTTTTTATATCAATTATAAATCAGATAATTAATGTTCCCTTAAATGGAACAATATGAAAGCCTCTGGGTTGAACTGAGAAGATTCTTGCAAATGTCAGATCTGACAGGTGGCCTCATGACTCAGCCACCGAATCATAGGGTCGCTCAGCTCAACAGCCTTTGCTGATCATTACTCAACTGAGAAGCTACTGTTTATCACATGCAAATTAATGTCTCAACATACTTTAATAAAAGAAAAGAAGCTACAGTATCCATGACACAGAGCTCACACAGCACGTCAGTACTGTCTTCAGATAGGCATGTGTCCCCATCAGTTTCCAAGTAGCAGATAAAGCTGCTTCTGAGTTCCCAGAGCAACGCTGGAGAGAGGAAAGGTGACAGTGATGACCAGCCACGTGAGACTTTTCCAGGGCAGGTGTGAACGGACAGCTATGCATCTGAGATCAGGAACCAACAACAGACAAAGGTAAACAGACCACCAAGTCCAACTTGGCCACCCACATGGGTTTTATCAGTGTTTCCGGGGTACAGGTGAGACGTTCGAAATATTTGTCGGGCGGATGTCAGAACTGCTGTGGACAAAAGCCTCAGTTCTCCTCCTAGTTCTTATCCCTTTGCCAGGGAAGTCCTTGTGTCTGTGCCGCTGCCGGTGCATGTTGATTATTTAGAGAACAAGACCAAGTCCCCTCAGCTCCACAGACCCATGAGAGAGGTCTTTGCTTGACGTCTGTCACAACCCCATCTGCACTTGAAGCTGCCTCTGTAGTGACTTTCACAATTGGCAGACATAATAAGGTGAGACTTGATAACCTTAGAAAGGAATGGCTAGTTTATCCATGATAAGTTACCGAAGAGCAGGTACACGGCACATTACAGGACAGAATGTGGTGGTCAGAACTTCACACACACACACACACACACACACACACTTTGGAGAAACTCTTACTGTGTAGCCTAGGCTGGCCTTGAACTAATAACTCTTCTGCTTTACTGTATTGCGCCCAGGCTTGTGGTGCCCCCTCGATTTATTTATGACAGAGGTATGAATTTCTTCTAATTTAGTCGAATGTGATGGAGATACTGTAATGTCACATCTGCTTTTTATTATATGACTCATTCTTACAGGCTAATCCAAGCCTCTTCCTATTTCTCACCTTGCTGGCTGCTATACTTTAGATCCTGATTTTCTTTCAAAGGTGCATATAAGGCTTTACCTAGAGTGACTCTATGGGAGATGGTAGAACCTTAAAGAAATAGGGCCTATGAGGAGGCTTTTAGGTCATTTGGTGCATACTATTGAAGGGAATTATGATTCCAAATCCCCTCCTCCCACTTCCTTTTCTTTGCTCCTTGGCTCCTGGTATGAGTGGGTTTGCTTCACCATGCATTCCTGTCATGATTTGCTGATGCCCAAAGGCATGGAGCCAACCAGTCATGGTCTACAATTTCACAATCATAAGGCAGATACATCTTTCCGTTCGGTAAGTTAACTGCCTTGGGTATTTGATACAGCAGTGGACAACTGAGAGCCACACTGACTTTTGTAGAACTCCTACAGACCTCACACCTGCAGGGAATGGAAAATCGCTAACAGCCCCAAGCACAAGGAAGTAGATTCTGCCCTAACTCAATTCCTGATGAGGACACAGTAGCTGATAACAAGTCCGCAGCTCATACTCTCTGTTCCTGAAACCTTTCGATGACTGCATTGTTGGGGCACTGACAGTCTATGGTCCCCAGAAGCACTGAAGAGCTGCTTCCTGCTTCTTGTCCCATTTGCATATCTGCTCTCTGAGGTCCACTGGACCCAAACCAACCCTGTCATGACTACACTTCCTTCCAGTCTCTCTGCTTGGTCAGCTCCTGGTTGGACATACAGACTACACACCACTATTCTAGTTCTGTGTGTATTCTGTTCTCCTGAAACATTTGCTCCCTCAGCACTTGTAATGCATCCCCCAAATTTCCAAATCTCATCTCTAGAGCTGAAGGTTATATGCTCTGTTTTCCAGGGGAAAACCTCATCCCTTCTCTCGGTGCCCCAAGGGCTTAGCATGCTTGTGTTCCTTGTCCTTTTCTGCCTCACGGTCTATTTGTCTAACTTTACCTTTCGGCTCAGCTGTTTGAGTACAGAGATAACCATCTGACTCTTGTCTAAGGTTTATTCAACTTTCATAAGTATCTTTGCATTACAATAACACTGTTATGATGTGAAGTCTTTTT
This sequence comes from Ellobius talpinus, assembly GCA_001685095.1. Classification (NCBI taxonomy): domain Eukaryota; kingdom Metazoa; phylum Chordata; class Mammalia; order Rodentia; family Cricetidae; genus Ellobius; species Ellobius talpinus. Next base: position 15,541 of record LOJH01027426.1, read on the forward strand.
ATTAGTGTCTGTAAAATTAATCATGTACATTGATGAAAAATTTTCTGTCAGAAGAAAAGCAGCTTACCTTTTTGTAAGAGTGTATTGCTGCCCAGTGTCCAAGAGCATGGGTCTGAAAGGGAAAAGCCCAGCTTTGAAATCTGATGTCTGTGTAGGCTGGGTGTGTACCCTTTCCGTGCTTCAGTTCGGTCGTCTATAAAATAATGTAATTATGGCATTCACTTTATTAAGTTGCTTCAAGGAAGGAAAGCACACATGCAATCGATGCTCCACACACAGCTGCTGCACAGCAGGGGAGGGTGAGCAGAGGCAGAGAAACACAGTGCAAAGGAGTACCTTGCATGATGCCAGGGATCCCTTTATCCTCTGGAAATGTCCACACCTGGGGAAGATCTCACCCTCCTCCTTCAGATGGAGACGCTGTTGGCATGTGATGAGGAGAGAAAGGACTTCCACTGAGCATCTCACAAGGAGCACAGAGAGGAGTGGTCCAGACTCAGGTGCTCGTGGCCCATAGGTTAAGAAAACCTCTTCCAAAAGCATTTGTAATTTAATGAGAAAAAAGCTTTCATGACTGTGACTAACCCCTGACTATACACAACTCAGTGGTATTTCTAGTCCAACTTTTCATTCATAAAACAAATACTAATTCTTGCTTACTCAATTTAGAAGGCATATATATGTGCTAATTACTGCATGCAGTGTTCCTTGAAGTTCTAAAGTACTATACAAATGCCACTCACTATTAATCACCATTTTGAAAAGCTTAGCTGGGCCCCAGTGTCCTCTCTTCCAATGCAGCCTTAGAGACTGAGGCCATGCTGAATTATTTCTGCTAAGCTGGGACACTTATATTGAGGAAGGCAAACATTAGGGCCTAAGATAATTTTAGGCCCCAGGGCATAAATATATGTAAATAGGTTCAAGGAAAACCATATGTTTGCTTGTGGTATCCTGCATTGGAGCAGACTTCTTGCAGTGATATATAGCAGAAGCTATAGCCAGTATGTGATATAAAGCCAGTCACTGAGGAATGAAACAAGAAGCACCTTGAATTACAGCTGTCCTCTCTTACGGCGCCTCTTTCTGCTTCACAGCTCACAGTGTGATCCCAACTATTTTGATACAAACATAACAAAGTACTTGGTAAAAACTCAAAAGCAGACTCCAAGATACTGGGAATAATGGACTGCTCTCTCTTTTGATACTGTATGTGAACCATCTCCTATAGAGTATATTTTCTTTTCAGATGCTGTGAACTGAAGTTCTCAGAAAAAAGTATAAATGAAACAAGCCATACC
>LOJH01027427.1:4321-19799 GCA_001685095.1 Ellobius talpinus
AATTGAACTCAGGACCATTGGAAGAGTAGGCAATGCTCTTAACCTCTGAGCCATTTCTCCAGCCCCCACTGTGTTCTTTTCAGGGAAACCCAGGTTCTTTACTAGGCTCTGTCTTGGCTTTCTTGACCTAACCCCCTTTCTCAACTGTTTCACTTATCAGTGATTCCATTAGGGAAATTTCATGTGATGTAGACTGGGCCATCTTGGTAACGTGATAGATATTGCGGGGAGTGTCAAAATGTCTCTTATTTAAACCACATTTATAATGACACTGAGTACAATTGGCTAGATAATTAGACTCACAGATACTCAAAGTTGATCATTTTTTATCTTGGCTTATGCTCAAATTACATTGCAGTGAAGTTGCCACCTTTTTTCCCTACACATCTTATAGCAGATGTTATATAGCCCTTAACAGATAATCTATTTCTATTCATGACTTGTATACATAAATGTTTTCTGTATACAAGATTTCTAACAAACTGCTGGTGGATAAATAAATGGCTTTCTTAAAAAATTATCCTAGGTAACTTATTTTGAGACAATGTATAGCTGAGTAATTTACACTATGCTCAAATCATAAGTCTCTTGCCTCTGCCTCACAAGTACTGATATATCAGAGGTGTGTATGCTGGCTACCATGTCCAACCCTTTCAAATTTTCTTTTTCCTTGCATTGCTGAGCATTAAATCAACTGTCTCATACATGCTCGGCAACCGATCTATCACATGCTCGGCTCCAGTAGCTTAGAAAATTCAAAGAACCTACTTGGTGCTATAACTGACCTGCAAACCAATATTCTCATTGTCTTAGAAAGCATGAAATTCACAGGAAATTTGGAGTTTGCTATATTTAAATGTCTTTGAAGTAGGTAGTTCCCACAAGGAATAGATAGGTAGATGAATTTATCACTTTTAAGGTTAGCATTTCTGGAAGACTTTGGCCCTGGTTAAGCAAAAAATAGAAAGGCCACATGGCTCTTTCCTCCTAAGAGTCTCCCTATTGATCTTTATTTCTAAATAATAAATTTACAGCCTGAGGCTGTTGCACAAAATTTGATTTTTATTTTCTAGTACCACTGTAGTTATTTTAGGAGACATGATTCACACTCTTTCTTAATGTTTTAAGACAGTCTTTGAAACCCTTTGTAGCATTTCTTTAAAATCTATTGAAATGAAACAGACAAAAAGTTGGCTTCGGTTTGAGGAAGGACCGCTCTCAAGAAAGGCTATTGATGCACCTGTCCATGAGAAAGATATGCTCAGTTGATCAGAGATTGTGATTTCTAAGTCAGAAGCCACAGATTTAGGCTTAATGGGCCGTCTCAATGGCCAGAAGCACCCCTAGTTTTCCAGGGCACCAGATACATGGACATGCACTGTCTCACATCTGTTATCACTAGTAAAAAGAATACAGCTTTGGGTTTGGTAGACATATCTATTATCCTTTTCTCTTGTCTTCTTCTATGCAGTAGAATACATCAAATTGACCCAAGAGCATCTGTAACACACTGGTTGTCTTTTGTTCCCAGGTCTCCCCCAAGTCTGATTTTACTTAGACAATGCTCATAGCTGCATTTTTCCTCTTCTCATAGGTCTTCTTTCATGTTTTTCTCTCAGATTCAAATATCCTCTTCCTTAACTCCTCTCATTCTCTTGTCCTCTTCACCTGGCTGAGCTCTTCACGACAGAACTCACGTTAAATGCCGTTGAAGCTGCTGCTCCACACCAGACAGCTGGACCCTCATATTAAGCATGTGTCCTCCTCTGCCCTGGAAGAGAGGTGATGTTCTTGTCTGATGTGGGAGTTCCCTCTGTATGCTGTGGTTACCATTGATAAATAAAGGAACTGCTTTGGGCCTGTAGCAAAGCTCTAGGGGAACAGAGCTAGGCCAGGAAAGCTAAACTGAATGCTGGAAAAGAGAAGCCGGAGTTGGGGAGAAGCCATGTAGCCTTGCTGGAGACAGTCGCTGGAACTTTACCTGGTAAGCCACTGCCATGTGGTGATACATGGATTAATGGAAATGGCTTAAATTAATATGTGAGTTAGCCAATAAGAAGCTAGAGCTAATAGGGCAAGCAGTGTTTAAATAATATAGTTTCTGTGTGGTTATTTGGGGTCTGAGTTGCCAAGCAGTCAGGAACCAACAAGTGGCCTCCTCCTTCAACTCATCACAACCTTAATATACAAGATGTGGACATTTAGAGAGACATCAGTCTGCGCTACTCTTGAATGGTAGGTGCTCTTCTTTTAAAAAATCATAATGTACTTATTTATTTATTTCCCTATCTTTGCCATGATATTCTGTTTTCTGATTGTTGGGCCAATACCTGAAAGGACTTTTGTACATTGAACATATAGCCCAGAGTTAGAAACATGACTAAACATAAGCTCATTTTGTTAAATGAACAAAAAGATGAATAGAAAATAATTAAAGAGAAAAAAAAACCTCACCTGAAAAATTCATAGGAAAAAATAAACCTTCAAAAATGGGTGTCACCTCATTCTATTGCACATCTGTTTGTGCTCTCATCCTCTATGAGCCTGAAATAGAAAACCTTCAGAAACACAGCAAGTAAAACACCAAGGAGAATTACACTTCAAATACAAAGGAGAGCTATCTGGTTTCATGGAAAATTTGCCAGAAAGCTTAAAATAAAATATTCTTAAAAATCTTAATTGAAGGATCTCAGAACTTTAGTGAGGGAATTTAACTTGCCACTCTCAGGTCTCATCAACATCAACTTTACTATCTGAAAATTAAAACTGGGAATAGAACATTTCGGTGTGTGTGATTAATTCCAATGGTATCACATAAGAACTTTACAAAGGAAAGCTAAACATATGAGAAACACTAAACAGTGAGTCATATGGAACTTAATAATGAATATATGATATCCGTTATTCTGTATTCAGTTTAAGGGTTAAATATCCAAATAAAATTTAAATTAATTTAAGTTTTAGGACCTTAACAAAGGTACAGAATACTTTACTGTAGTGGAAAACATAGATACTGGCTTATTAAAATTTCAAAACTTAATAACCTATCAAGTCCAATATGTGCTGCCCATATTCACTTTGGTGAGCCGCCCACAGGATCAAGGTCAACCCAACAGGAACTACACCCTTAAAGAAAGCCGACTTCCTCCCCCATACGCCATCAGTAGTCAGTCAACCTAACTGTTCCTTGAGGGTGGGGCCCGTGAGTCCCTCCACATTCTGGGTTGGAATACTGCTGGCTTGATCTTGCCTAGGTCTTGGGCAGTCTGTCCCCACTGCTGTGAGTTCATGAACACTGTAGTCCTGTCCAGAGACACTGCTCCACCCGGGTCTTCCCACATCTGGCACTTAGAGTCTTTTCCTGCTTTCCTGTGATAGCACTTGACCCAGGGAGTACCAGTGAGCTAGATGTCCCATTTGGCGGTGGGTATAAAGATGGGAGGGGTGCCGGAAAGACGAGGGAGGAACAATTCTCAAAGATGCCTAATTCTGCTCTTTCGTGCAAAGAGCTTGGCAGTCACTATCTCCACTCTGACAAATAAGGAGCTGAGGACCACTGACTGGTCTTACACCTCTCGCCGCATTGTCGCCGGGAGACCTGTGATGCTCTAATCCATGGAGACAGTTGAATAGACTATCACAGTTGAGATGAGCTAAACTGGCCCAAAACCTGCTACCACCACAAACTCATAGAGCCATGAAGCTGAGCTTTGATAAAGTAATAAGGGCAATAGGACTCAGAGAAATGACTCAGAATGATTTAGACCTCTAGAGAAGCAATCACAAAACAACAGCATTTTCAGAATGTGGCGTATGAGAGAAGGTAGGTGGCTCTAGATTTAATCATGACTTTTAAAATACACCGTAAACACTTAAAGTTAAATTAAAAACATCTTTCTTGTCTGCATGAGATGGTTATGCAAGTTTTTGTATGTGTGACGTGTGTGCAAGTTTGTGTGTGCGATGTGTGTGCAAGTTTGTGTGTGTGAGTGATGTGTGTGCAAGCGCACGATACTATAGTACATATGTGTAAGTCTGAAAAGGACAACCTTGGGTTTCATAGCCTTTTCCTTCTACCTCATTGGAGACAGGGTCTTCCTTGTATTTACTGCTGCCTCTGCCAAGCTAGCTGGCCTAGCAACTGCTGGGGATTTTCTTATCTCTGTCCCCAAGCTCACCGTAGGAGCATTGTAATTATAGATGTGTACTGCCTCGCCAGGCTTAACATGGATCTGAGGATTTGAATTCAAGTCCTCAGGCTCACATGGCAAATATTTTACCCACTGACCCAACTCTCACTCCCTAAAATTAAAAACTTTTAGCTGTGAAAGATTCTGCTGAGAGAATGAAACAGCCAACCACGCAGTAGGACACATTTTGCCTCACAAATTTCTTTCAGCTTTTTCCTCTTTGACTATGAAGATGGCGATGAATCCTCTTTTAATGGATTGCTGTACACAGGTCCATTTTCATAAACGAATGCACACTTCCCAACTTCCAAGACATCACCAGTGTACTGGGTCCCCCTATGTAGTCTACGTTTAAAGAGGGTGCCTCCTCTTTAAACACAACGGGCAAAATAGAGGGAGCCACAATGTTACCTCACAAGTAAATGGTGAGTTCCGGTTAATAGGCATTCTTTTTAACTCCGAAGTCCCATTGAGTCTGTTCACTCACTCTGGTGCTGAAGTTGGGTCAGGAAGTCATGAAGAAATGATCTGTTGTGGAAATTAAAGAGGCATCCTGAGGAGCATTGCCTCCTAGTGCTGATATATGCAAGCCCTTGAGAGCCGTGAGTGCTCTCCTCTTCCCTGGAGGCTGTCCTCCCTGTGTGGCCAGTGTGGCCGTCCATCAACACATTCCACAGATGCTCTCTCAGACAGATTCTACTCTCATTGCCTGCATACAACCACAGGAAAAGTGCTTCTGGCTCCGTTCACTGGGTCAAGTTCAACACAGCCAAAGTCCGCAGTTGCAATTTCCCACAGCTGTGATGCAATAGGCTTGGAATGGGACACATTGCTGTTGGATTTTTTTCTCATGTCCCAAATCTAGAGGCCACTGCTGATCTGCATGAAAAGCCAGCAGAGGCATTAGATCTTGAAGATTAATCCTGAGGAGAATACGAAACCTTTTAAGACCACCCCGTGTCTGTGGTACACGGTCCTGGCATTCAGTCCACACCTGATAACTGATTGATTTTCCTTCAGGAGACGTTCAAAGGCTTATGGCAAAAGCAAATGAGAGGGCCATTTCCCTTAATCTCACCCTCGTATGCTTCACTACTAATATTGAAACGATCACAAACATTATTCTTGTTTTGCATACGTGACAAGCACGGATGTGAGAGGACGCAGGCAGCTCTGCAACCCAGAAAGGATTTAGGGTTTTGGTGGCACCGTCACTCCTCTCTCTCAAACAGACTTCTGATCATAGGTGAAGACGTCTTCTCAGATTCAAAGTCAGAAACAGTTTGCTGCCTCCAGGAAGAACCCTAAAAACAAACCCCAACATTGTCCAACCTTTCCTTTCACGATAGATTCATAAAGCTATAGAAAGGACAGCTTTGCGCAGTCACCAGCAGGCTCTGTAAAGGGAGCCTGTACAAAGACCCTTTCCCATCCCCAGCCTTCCGGCCCCTCAAGGGCAACCTGACACCCTGATGCCGGGATTGCAAAGAGTGATTGCTATAGTCAGCAAGATAAGGGAACACAGATTTTTTTTTCCTGACCAGGCCCCATACTGCTCCAAGCTGAGGACCTGAGAGAAGAGATTAGAGAAGGGTTTCTTCTTCAAGGCCGAGCTACAACACACAGTCTTTCCTCTGTGTGACAGGTTCTATCCAACTGCTTCCTTGGAAAAATAAGCCCTAACCTCTGCATTACGCTTCAGTCTGCAATCTTTAGGAAATGGGAATACCTCCTCCAAAGACCTTAAAGCTGAGCTCTTTTCTCTACCCAATAATCACTTCAGGGTCTGTGCTGTGCTGTATACCATGGCTTATCTGTGCAACAGGGGAGTGCACGCCAGCAGATGTTATGTAAGAGCAAGGCACTCAGCCCGTTCTGCATGGCACCTTTGTTGAGCAAGGAGCAGGATGAGCTATGTTAACTGTAAAAGGAAAAAAAAAGATGCTTTCTTGTCTACCTCAGAGCTGTAAGAAAGGAAGAAAAAGAAACTGCCTAACAACAACAAGCTGAACACACACACAAAAAGCAATTATCATTTCTTCATTCATATTCCTTTTAGTAAGAGAAAAATTATATGCTGTTGGGCTTGGTACCCTTTAAAGCACAGAAAAATCAATCAATCAAATAAATGAGGTACTTTGGAACTTCACGGTTAATGCCAAGGACATGCCGTTGGGGTTGCTTAATGAATTCAGGATTATTTTTTCCTAGAATACTGCATTAAAATTTTTGAAATAATTTAAAACAATGCAATATATTAAAAAAATAAATGGAGAAAGGGAAATAATATTGAGTGAGCAGGGGATTCATCTAGAAGGGTGGAAAAGTCATGTGGAATGTGACCCTCTTGAATTTAAAATGTTTAGCTTTCAGAAGACATTTGGAATCAGGAAGTCTACCACAACCCAGGGCTGCCCTTGTTGCACAATGTGGGGGAAAGTCATCACCACATCCTTCTGAAACTAGGATTTACTACATATGCATCTCTTCCCTAGAAGGTCTACCGTCAGGCCCCATACTAAAGCCCAAAGCAATTGGACCATGGTTCAATCTGTGAATAGGGAAGCCAGCTTTGAGGTCCCAAGCTTTGTCTGCTCATTCAGCTGCCATAGGAGCAACTGCTCACACTTTGCGTTGACTGTCCCTAGTGGAGACCTTTATCTACATCTCAGAACACCGTCATCAGGCGCTGTCCAGACTTTCTTTTATAAGAAATGTTAGCATTGGAAAATACTTTTAGCTCTTTGCGTGATCATGGCCTTTCTTTTTCTATTGCCTGCCTGGTGCCTGGAACAGAGAACCCTGGGTTATAGGAAAGCAGGTTGCAAGATGGAAGCTGGGCTTCCAGAAAGTCTCAGGTCATGGGAAGCAGGGGAAAATGAGGCCTTCTGGGATGAAAATTTGATCAAGAGGAGAGGCTTGATGGAATTTTATAAGAGGCAGGGGGAAAGTGGTGATAACATCGGGGGCAGGTTAACCTCACAAAGTGAAGACCTCCAACTGAAAACGTGTTGGGAACAATTGTTAAACCTCCAGGTCCATGGACAAAGAAACTGCTAAGGCGTCTCACCAGGTGTCCCTTCCTGTCCATGGACAGAGAGATTTCTCAGGCACTCACCTTCATTTTCTGCCCAACTGAAATCTTTAAATTTTTCATTCTGTGTTTAATGTTTGATCACATCAGTTTTGTTTTCTATTTTGTTTTATCTGGCTGCAAGGATTGAGCGCCACAGCTTCATACATGTTAGATAGTTCTCTGAGCTATGTGCCCAGTTTTCCCCTTTCAACACCGTTTTTGCTGTGCACACGTATAGATTTGATCAGAAAAATATTTTCATGACCACTTATTTTATCTGATAGTAATTAGAAATTAAAAATGAAATGGAAGGCATATTTGATACACTGATGATGTAGCCAATTTGATTCATTAATTAGGAAGTATTTTTTGGAGAATCTTCTTTAGATAACTCTGATGGCTCCAATTAACCTATTCTCTTTCCCCATCTTTTTAGAAAACAACACATGTGTGGGAGTTTTTTTCTCTGCCTTGGGCACCTGTGTCCAGCTCTGCCCAGTGGCCCAGCCCCAGTCATTTGTCAACAACTTGTCCAACAATGCAATGCTTCTTTTTTTAAAAAAAAATCTTTATTGAAATGGAATTATATCACTTTCTCCTTCAACCCCTCACAGCCACCCTCCTCGTACTCTTCCATGTTCACCACTCTCAAGTTGATAGCTTCTTTTTCTCTGATTATATCTATTACACATAATCATAAACACAAAACATACACACACAATTTGATGAGTTCATTTTTGTTGTCTGTGTGTATATGGTTTCAAAAGCTGACCACTTTGCATTGGACAATCAATAATGGGGGCTAATTCCTGGAAGAAGCTAGCTCTCCTTCTTCCAGCAATCAGTAGCTGTAGTTCATTGCCTAGTGGTGGGGACTCCATGAAAATTCCCCCTTCCATATTAAGATGTCCATTGAGATTGGCATTGTTCTAGTCTCATTCTACCAAAGACTGTTTCACAGAATTCCGAGTATTCTGTCTCTTACAGTCTTTCTACCCCCTCTTCTGCACTGCTCCCTGAGCCACAGATGTGGCTGTGATGGAGATGGATCTGTGGGGGCTGGGCTTCCCCCTCCACTGACCTCTGCATTGTGTAGTTGTGTGTTTCTATGATGGTCTCCGTCTGTCACAGAGAGAAGCTACTGGGCTGAAAGGTGAGAACTTTCTTTCTTAAGACCTCAAAGCATTTTTAATTTTCTCAACATTTCCAATAGCATACTATTAAAATGTAAGTCCTTATCAGCTAATAGCTTATTTGTTGACAGCTGCTGTGATGCCAACCTTGATCCAAGAAATTGAATTTTTCAGAAAGACCAAAAGCAATACTGAGAGGAGAAATTGAAGGGCTTATTTTTGTTTGTTATGACATGCATGTGTTGAGTTGGTATTTCCAGTCCAGAACTCTATCCTTTTCTCCACATACATCCATACAGAAGTATACACACACACACATACAAACACACACATATGCACACTTATTTACTTTCTGGGAACTCCATCTGCTGTTTGCACATTGCCTGTGAGTCGATATTTTTAAAATTGAATTTATTATCTCGCTGCATCTTTCTCAGATCTATCTTTTCTTTATACCTTAAAAAAGTGGATGGAGCACACACTCAGCCAGCCACAAAAGCTAGATGCTTAGACAATAGCAGCTTCTGTATTGTCCTTTCAGAACACCATAGTACTATAATTTGCCATCTTTACTAAGTACGTGTTCACATTAGCGTGTGTGTGTGTGTGCATGTGTGCACACACATATGCCATTTTATTTAATGTCAACAACAACCCTCTGTATAACTTATTATGGTTTTATTCTCTGGAAAAGGACACTGGGGTTGAAAGACGACTGTGTTACATATTCTTGGTTACAGGAGATCTACCCAACTTGTCTTCTTTATTTATTTGTCTGAGCAATTCTTCTACAAAGGATGTGTTTAGAACCTGCTTTCTCCATGGTCTTTGGTCCTTAGACTTGGTCTTGATGCCTTCCTCATCTTCTCACCCCTAGCTCTCATTCCCCATGACCATCTGTATCACTGTTTTGTCTATTGGCTGTACCCATCTTTGGACTGTAAGCCTCAGGAGGATAAAGACTGAAGTTTTCGCTTTCCCACCAGCCTATAGGCTGCAGCCTGCAGCCAATGAGAAGCATTAACAAAATGAAAAGAATGTAAGGAATAAGAAACACACATATTTGGAAATATAAACAATGTAGCCATTATGAAAGATAACACTAGCATCTTTTAAAAAACTAAACATGGAATTAAATCAACATCTGGTGCAGCAATTCCTCTTATGGTTATGTATCCAAAATGGAGGAAACTCAATATACTGTAGAGATATCTGCACCCCCAATCTCATTGTTTCATTACTTACATAGCTAAAATATGGACACAACCTATTTCCATCATCACCTAGATAGATACCAAACTGTGTTATATGCACACCAAAATACTATCCACCACTAAGAGAAAGATCCTGTTATTTAAAACATTGTCTGTAAGTCCAGAAGACACTGCACCAAGTATAACATGTTAGACACAGAAAGACACATACTGTATGACTTCACTCATACATGGAATTTAAAAAATAAAATTTGGAATGATTGTTACCAGAAATTGGAGCAGAAGGGTGGACAAGAAAAGAGGTATCATCGATCAAACGGCACAAAGTTTTAGCTGGACAAGAAAAAGAGTTTTAGTGATTTATTATACAGACGAGTAATTATGGCAACACATTTCAAAATAGATAGAAGAGTAGATGTTAAGTGTAACAGAAGTTGTTTTCTTCTGAGAGTATTTATTTATTTACTGACTTTTGCTTAGAACTGGCTCTTCAATAGTACCCTCTTCCTAGATCTTCTGTTCTTTAATATTATCCCTTCTGAGGTCTCATGGGTCCAACTCATTGCCAGGTTCAAAAGACAGCTCTTGCAGCACATATATCCCAGCATTTGCCATGTTTATTTAACAAAGCAGAGTGCTCTGCCTTCTGCATTCTATCCTATGAGCTGCGAAAGGATGCGGCTTTCTTGTTTATTCCTTCTCTGTGGTGCCATTTTGTGGGATTACACAGTGTCAGTGTTCAAATGGAACTTGGAGACCATTTGATCAAATCCCTCTGAGGACGTCGAGTCCAAGAAAGATAAAGCAGATGACCAGGTTCCTGCTGCCAGCAAGCAGTGCTGCCCATTTTTACCTTATTTGCTCTCTATCTCTCCATCGCTTTGCTCTGGGAAGTCAGGCTGAGCTGTTTGGGAAGTTGGCCATATCAGTTCATCTGGACTCTCCAGACCTGCTCGGGACTCCCTAAAGGGCTTTGGTTCAGTGCCTTATGTGCTCAGGGTCAGCCAAAGAGCTGACTTCAGGATTAGAAGAGGGTGGTGTAACCTCAGAGCAGCCTGCGGTGACCAGACACTAACAAGGAAGTCGCCAAACAGAACCACAGCCAGTTCTGTCACCCGTGCAAGGATCTGTATAGCTCAGTCATAACATCTGGGTGAACGGTTTGCCAAGTCCGTGCTGAACTCGAAAAGGCTGTGTAATCGCATCTGGAGTCTAGACCCTGTGGCTCTCTCCTGTGGGCTGAGTCTCTCTCTTTCTCCACCACTTTTCCAAAGCAACCTTCCCCACACGCCTGCCAGTCAGTCTTCCTAGTCTGATTTTCAAAATTCTTCCCGTTGTTCAAATAACTTCTGACTTAAGTTTTTCCAAATACTATTAATAAACATCTTAGATAAAGAAGTTTCCCAATAAGAAGGAATTTGTAGAGTCATAGTGTCAGAGCAGATGGTGTCCCTGCATAGTTCTGGAGAAGGGTCTTTATTAATCAGCTCCGTGACCTAAAAAGCCAGGTCACTGGGACTCCGGTTGTCTTGCCTTGACGATGAAAATGCTAGACCACAGTTGGCGCTTTCTACTCTTTTGCTTTCCCAGTATAGTGCTTTTGTCGAGGGAAATATTTTAAACACATTTATTTTATGTGCACATGTGTGTGCCTGAATGTACGTATGAGTACTGTGCACATGTCGGAGGTCAGAAGAGGGGTCACATTCCCTGGAACTGGAGTTACAGATGGTTGTGAGCCACCATGTGGATGCTGAGAATGAAACCTGGGTCCTCTGCAAGAGTAATAAATGTTCTTAATTGCTAAGCCATTTCATCAGTCTCCATACAAAACCGTTTAAAGTATGTCAATATGAGAAAGAGTGAAAGAACCCCTTTTTCTAGCTTGTATAAGGGAGGATGGGATAGTCTCACCTTTGGGAACAGATACTGCAAGCGATGCCTGAGTCGAAAACACAAAGGGAAGATCCCCATTTCTTCTCTTTGGAATAAGGGGCTAAAACAATGATGACCCTGTGTTCTCATTGTCTCCTCGCAGTTGTCAGCCCCCTGCAGAGTAAGGCATCGCAGTGAGAGCAGTTCTTGCTGGAATACTTGTCACTTCTGAGTGAAGACACCGAAAACCTTTGTGAGCTCTTTCACGAGCTCGCTTCTTACTTCATTGGCAAAACCAGTTGCTGTTCTCTAAGGCATAGCCATAAGATGGCTGAGCCTTTAGCAGCCTGCATCCTCGAATGACTCTGCAGAGAAGACAATGTTTTGGTACTACAACAGACATGCTATGTGACTGCACAGTGGCCCTTTGGGATCTTGAGGGTAATCTTTTTCTCCTGGAATAAAGCCAGCCTGTGTTGATGAAGGTCACGGGTAAGGATGAGGCAAAGACCACCAGAATAAGAACAATGTTCTTTCATGTCAGGTCTTATTCGGCCATCTGCACACTGTGGAGCCCCATCTTTCAACTGTACTACAGCACGAGACAAAACAAGGCCATCTGGAACAGGTCTAGGTGAATAAGGAGGGTTTCATAAGTAACATAAATAGCAACACTTTGGATATTATTAAGCTAAAACCCCAAATAATAACTGTTAAAGGAAACTCTTTCCAGAAACAGAAGGTGCTTACGTTTCTACAGAATTTTAGACCGTGGAGAGAGAAGGCTAAATCTCTAAGAGCATCAAAGGGTAGAAGGGCATTAGAATAGGCAGAGCAGGGCTTATCTTTCTTTGAAACCTATGCAGCCTTCAATCCACTTTCTGTGCTTTCTCCTGCAGGGCACTGGCACCCAAGGATTCATAGCAGTCGATGTAAAGATTCTATCTCTACCCTGAGGGACCAGGAGAGGTCGGGGTAACTGAGGCAAATGCTTGAAGTTGAATTTCTTGGGTTCTCTAGCAGAAATGAGTTCCAGTCGCTTGGTGGGTCAACTGACAAAATGCATGCTTCTTTGGCTGCCTTCTCTCTCAGCTGAACGCCCTTTTCTCTTTGCTGACTCACATCACACTTAGGGGAAACACTTGCACATAAATCCTTAACTCAGTATAGCTGGGAAGAAAACAAAGCAAGACAACAACCATTTCACCAAAATACTTTGCCTTCCATAGTATCCAGCTCTTTTAGCTAAGAGACTTGTGAATGTCATGGATTCATCATATAAATGCCAATTTCAGATCGCCAAATTGATGTGGGATTCTCCTCTGTATGCTATGAATACCATTGGTTAATAAACTGTCTAAGGCCTGTGCAGGGCAGAATAGAGGTAGGCGGGGAAAACTAAACTAAATGCTGGGAGAAAGAAGCCCGAGTCAAAGAGTCGCCATGTAGCCCCACCAGAGACAGATGCCGGAACTTTACCCTGTAAGCCACAGCCTCGTGACGATACACAGATTAATGGAGATGGGTTAATTTAAGATGTGAGTTAGCCAAAAGTACGCTTAAGCTATTGGCCAAACAGTATTGCAAATAATATGGTTTCTGTGTGATTATTTTGAGGCTGAGCAGCCGGAAACAAACAAGCAGTCTTTTGCAATACTGCATGGGTTCTTAAAATGGACACCTCAAGAGAGCTGAGCATTTTTAATGGGAATTCATTTACATCTTCTACTGGGAAACTGTGGCTGTGTCTACTGTTTTTCCATTAAGACAATTGCTACTATTTACTTGTTAAAAAATGTCCTGAGAAGAGGCTGCACCATGCTCTCCTATAGTCTATCATTCTTATCTTTTTCCTAAGTGCAAGAGCTCACGACTTCCTTGAAAGCATTCCCAGTCTGCCGGGTCAGAGTTTTCTTTCAGGTTCACCAGAGAGTGTTGGACTATGGAGTGACAAGGGATAATGGAAAGGGGAGAAAAAAAAGACGTCAGCGCACTGAGGGGTTATGTTGAAGCTATTTGTGCTCTGGGGGTGTGTTAGTGAGTAGAGACATTAGAATAATGTTGGTCATGCCTGACCTTGTGGATGGCACAAGGACACATCATCCCAAACACAAAGAGAGTGGGCAAAATGAAGTAAGGACAATGGAGAGAAGGTGTTAAATGAGTAGGTAGCCCAGAGAAGGTTCATATTCCTCTTCCTAGTAATGAACTCAATTTTCTACATGTGCCCTTTTCAAACCTTTGATTACATTCTCAAAAGTGTTGCTGATATGTGTCCTGCCCCCATTTGCATTTTGCATTTATATCTCTTTATAAAGTGTTCATATTTCATACTTATGACTCTTGTGTTCTTAATAATTCTCAGTCAACATTTCCCCCTGGCAATTATAGTCCCATCCATGGTGTGAACTCCCAACTGTGGACCAATGAGTCCCAAACCAGTGTCTCCAGTCTGGACTTAATTTCCAAACTCTAAACTTTTCTGTGGATGCCTGGAAGGCACTCTGAGCCCAGTAAGTGCAAAGCAGAATGTTATACAACTTGTTCCTGGAAAGGAGAGGAAGGGAGACAGACAGAAAGTGGGGTGCTGTTTGTGTTCTGTTTTTCTGTCTTAACAAACGAAAATTCAGAGATCCAAGCTCTCCCAAATAAAGGATATGTAGAAGTTTGTCTACTGAGCTTTGGCTCTTACTGATTGCTTGCTAACCCTTGTTCTTCTCATTCTTGTACAAAAGAATTGCACGGAGCCTATAATAAGAAGCAGTTTATCTCATCATTATCAATAACAGCACAATGTGGCTTTCTATATGACTTTCTGGATTTCTGTTTTGTTTTGTCGGTGAACCCAGGGTCTAGTACACGATAAGCGTGTGCTCTACCACTGACATACAATGTCATCATTTCTATATGAGTTGCCATTAGGAAATAAGTAAAACCATAGGCTTGGTATAATTGCCATCAACTTAATGACTAAAGAACTCTCATATAGGGAAAGAATAATATGCATCATTACATTTTAAAAGGAACATTAGCTGTTTCTAGTACTTATCTTTAGTATACCCAATATACATATAATGCATTATATATGTGTATGTGTGTGCAATGTATAAAGAACTGACCCTGAAAAAGTAGTAAAAATGTTTACCCTAATTATCTCCAGAATTAAGCATGATTTCCATTTAATTCCTTATACTCTGGCTTTGCTCCAAATTACTTTCAAATAAACATGCTTTACAGTTATAATAATACAAATCTATAAGCTAAGTTCTTATGCAATATTGTCAAGGCTAAGGACTTGATTCTATTTTTATCACTTAAAATATAGTTCTTTAATATTCAGTGAATTTTATTGAAGAAAAAGCCTTTTTATATCCGATAATCAATCCATATGTTTATTCTGTTACAGAACTGTAAAATAGCTTCTTCATGCTCTGTGTCTCATTGTTTTTTTGGAAGCACTAACATGCAGTGGAGTACAGCATTCTTTTTAGTTTATGTCACTACCTTCAAAGTACCCGGTCTCTTGTCTATTTCATCATTTCTGGGGAGTCATGAATAAAAGCATACTGACCCCAGATAAGGCACAAATGACACACCAAGTGAGGATACCACCAAATTCCAGCTTGGTGGCCCACTGAATTTTATGGCAGTTACTTACAAGAGTATGGGTGAGGGGTTGTTACCGGGTGCAGAAATGACTCCAAGACAGCTGTATCACCGAAGCCCACCCTAGCATGGATGACAGTTTACCAATCTGGGAACCTCGAGTGCCCTGCTCAGCCTCCAGGCAGCTTAACAGGCAAGGAGTGTCTTCTCCAAGCAGCTAAACTGGTTTCTTCTTTTAAGCACCTTGGCTGTTACTGATTTACCTCTTCCTGGGAACCCAGCTGGTCTGAAAATGCCTCCCAGTAACTCGTATTGCTTACATCCCCTTGTGGAGGGAGGCGCCTAGAGATCTGGTCAGTTTCAAGGACTCCCTGAAGCCTTGAG
>LOJH01027428.1:0-18062 GCA_001685095.1 Ellobius talpinus
GTTTCTTTATTAACCAATGAAAGTAACACATAGATGACCCTCCTCCATCATACAATCATTCCTCTCTTCAGCAGGATTCCCTGAGCTTGGCCCCATGTTTGGCTGTGAGTGTGTGCATCTGTGTCCATCAGTTGCTTGATGAAGCTTCTCTGATTACCATTGGGATACTCACCAATCTATGAATATAGCAGAATAGCATTAGGAATTAGCTGATAAATACCTTTAGTGAAGTGGCTGGATACAAGATTCCTCCACCCACAAAAATCAGCAGCCCTCCTATATACAAAGGATCAATGGGCTAAGAAAGAAATCAGGAAACAACAGCCTTCACAACAGTCACAACAATATAAAATATCTTGGGGTAACTCTAACCAAGCAAGTATTTACCATTTCTTTACAAATAAATGTTTACAAAAGTTTTTATAACTTTATTCATATTTAACATTTTTATTTTACTATATTCTTTTTTAAACAGAAGTTATTTTATAGAATAATGTTTCATATAATTTTTATAATGTAAAATGCAAAAATAGATAAGTATACACATAGTGAATATTCCTTTGTTTACATCAATAAGAAAATTACTTTGAGAAAATAACTAGCTCTCCTCCTGTTTGAAAATAGGATCTATATTTTGAACTTGTACATCTATAATTGAAACAAGTATTTGATGTGTTTAAGTGTATTGCATGTTATATCCTTACACATTGTACATACAAACAATTTTTTTTATTTTACTCTGTACTTATCTACCTTAGTATGTTAGTGCTTAAATAAGTTACTTAGAGATCAATTTACATGACATTTAAACATGGAAGATAGGAAGTTATATATAGATATTTAAATATTTGTGGAGGAGTATAGTATTATGTTTGTAACAGATTGTGTTTTATACAGGAAAATATTATAGAGGCTGATATGATGGCTCAGCAGTTAAAAGTGCTTAACTTGAGAACTCATGCTTAACTCCTAGCAACCATGTCTGGGACTTCCAACTTCAGATGTATCTGAAGATTCTGGCCTCCATAGCACCTACCAAAACAAATACACGTACACATACTTAAAAATACATACAATCTAAATATAAAATGTTACATTTTTGAATCATATAGCTTGATATGATGGTAGCAATGTAAATATGTTGTCTGCACAAATCTACCACAATAGCTATTAATAACATGGAGCTGTTGAAAGCCTAACATGATTGTACAAAAATAGAAACTTATTTTGAATTGCTTCTAATTTAATAAATTTAAATGCTCCATTATTATATTGAAAATCATTCATTAAGAAAACACAGGAGAGATATAGGTATGATATCCATCTTGACCACTATAAAAACTCTTCTTATGATGGTTTTAATTTCATTTAAAATTAAAAAAAGAGAGTAAGTATGGTTTTGGAAATTTAACTCATTTAATCTTTCTGAAAAATCAACTCAACTCAAATTTTAGATAAACTAAAATACAGAAAATGAAGAAATATGTAAGCTTGGTAATTATGATTTTAATAATTTGACCACTGTATACTTAAATCATAAGCTGAAAAGTTGGATTTGAAATGCATTAACTTTGATGTTGGTTTCTCCTTATATTGCTCTCATTAAATAATGTTACCTTGTAAAGCAGCTTCATAACTTTTATTTAAAATCTTTAAATCAGCTGGCACACAGCTTTAATCCCAGCACTTGGAAGGCAGAGTCTGATGGATCTTTTGAGTTCAAGGGAGCCTGGTCTACAAATGATAGTGCTAGTAAAGACTCCAAAACTACACAGAGAAACCCTGTCTTGAAAAAAAATTAGTCTGTTACTTGGCTGATGTATATATGATCCTTAAGTACTTTCAAAATCATTGATTTTTAGTTATTTTATACATTAATTATTATTATATTAGTTAAATAATTTTACTTACCACCATATGCCCTATACTTAGAGAATTCCATGACCATTTTAGAAAGTCACTATTGATATGCCTACAACTAACAGAATATAATTGAGAATCGAGAAATTGTATAAATTACACTTTTGAAGCATTGAGAATTTAAGCCTTCCTAAAATTCTATTTGCATCACATCATAAAAATTAATTACTTATTACCACATGCCCATAATTTTATTTTTGTTAATAATAATAAACATTATGTTTATTAATATTTAACATTCTTATAAACATTTTTCAAAAAATATGACCCATAAGAAATAATAAATTTTTCACTAAATATAAATAAAACATGAAAACATTTTCT
This sequence comes from Ellobius talpinus, assembly GCA_001685095.1. NCBI lineage: Eukaryota > Metazoa > Chordata > Mammalia > Rodentia > Cricetidae > Ellobius > Ellobius talpinus. The sequence goes on from LOJH01027428.1 coordinate 2,245, forward strand.
TTCCTACAAAAAGAGAAGTCAACAAAATATAAATAGGATGCTCATTTTTATTTAATTTATTTTAAAATATTGTATAAGTTGTCTTTTTTAAATGTATGTGTTTAAAATGATAATCAGTGGTAGCTTCATTATCATGTGTAAGTTCAGGAATAGTTTTTTCCAAAATTCTTTACATTTCTTCTGGAAATGTGAATAATCTATGTAATAAGAATATTTAGTATCAAAAATTCTTTGTAATAAATGTATTAAAGAGGATTTAATAACTTGCTTGTGGTTGCAATGTTAACTATAGGCCAAGTTAAAATTCAGAACTAATTTTTTGGTATCTGTTTCAGAGGCTCTCTCAAAGTCCCATGGATCTTAGATATTGGAAATCATTATCATTTCATATTTTAGCATAAATTTAAGTATAATTTACAATATATGTGGTATTGTATATTAATATAATTTAAATTATCATTCCACATTTTCTAGGGTCAAAATATTTTTGGTCTTGATATCATTAAAACCCCAGAAGGAGACAAGATGCCACAGCTGATTGTTCAGAAGGAGTTAGATAGAGAAGAGAAGGATACCTATGTGATGAAACTAAAAGTTGAAGATGGTGGATTTCCTCAAAGATCCAGTACAGCTATTTTGCAAGTAAGTGTTGCTGATACAAATGACAATGGGCCAGTCTTCTTAGAGAATGAAATTGAAGTCAGTATACCAGAAAATGCTCCTGTAGGTTCTTCAGTGACACAGCTCCATGCCACAGATGCTGATATAGGTGAAAATGCCAGAATTCACTTTTATTTCAGCAATCTAGTCTCCAATATTGCTAAGAGACTGTTTCACCTTAATACCACCACTGGACTTATCACTGTCAAAGAACCATTGGATAGAGAAGAATCACCAAGCCACAAGTTACTCGTTTTGGCAACTGATGGTGGATCAACACCAGCAAGAGCTATGGTTCTGGTAAATGTTACAGATATCAATGATAATGTCCCATCAATTGACATAAGATACATTGTCAATCCAACCAATGGCACTGTGCTTCTTTCAGAGAATGCTCCACTTAACACAAAAATTGCTCTTATAACTGTTATGGATAAAGATTCTGAACATAATGGTAGAGTGACATGCTTCACAGATCATGAAGTTCCTTTCAGATTACGGCCAGTGTTCAGTAATCAGTTCCTCTTGGAAACTGCTGCATTTCTTGACTTTGAGTCCACAAGAGAATATGCTATCAAATTGCTGGCTGCTGATGCTGGCAAACCTCCTTTGAATCAGTCATCCATGCTCCTGATCAAAGTAAAAGATGAAAATGACAATGCTCCAGTTTTCACCCAGTCTTTCATAAGCCTTTCTGTTCCAGAGAATAACTCTCCTGGTGCACAGTTGACAAAAGTCAGTGCAACAGATTCAGACAGTGGACATAATGCTGAAATAAACTACCTACTAGGTTTTGATGCAACACCTGAATTTGACCTGGATCGCCGTACAGGCATCCTGACTGCAGTGAAGAAATTGGATAGAGAAAAACAGGAAAAATATTACTTTACAGTCCTGGCACAGGACAATGGAATTCCACCCTTAATGTCCAATGCCACTGTCTTTGTGACTGTTCTTGACCAGAATGATAACAGCCCAATTTTCACTCACAATGAGTACAATTTCTATGTCCCTGAGAACCTTCCAAGACATGGCACAGTAGGGCTAATCACTGTGACTGATCCCGATTATGGAGAGAATTCTGCAGTTACTCTCTCCATCTTAGATGTGAATAATCAGTTCTCTATTGATCCACAGACTGGTGTCATCCGACCAAATATTTCATTTGACAGAGAAAAGCAAGAATCTTACACTTTCTATGTAAAGGCTGAGGATGGTGGTAGGGTATCACGTTCTTCAACTGCTAAAGTAACCATAAATGTGGTTGATGTGAATGATAACAAACCTATTTTTATTGACCCTCCTTCCAATTACTCCTATGAATGGGTTCCACCATCCACAAATCCTGGTACAGTCATCTTCAAGGTTGTTGCAATTGACAATGATACTGGCATAAATGCTGAGCTTCGTTACAGCATTGTTGGAGGAAACACAAAAGGACTGTTTATGATTGAACAAATATCAGGCAACATCACATTGAAAGATAAATGTGTTGTTTCAGATCTTGGTTTACACAGAGTGATAGTCAAAGCTAAGGATTTAGGACAACCTGATTCTCTCTTCAATATTGTAAATGTCAATCTGTTTGTGAATGAGTCAGTGCCCAATACTACACTGATTTATGAACTGGTACGCAAAAGCATCGACTCACCTGTGACTGAAAGTACTGAAACAACTAATGCATCCTTTCCAACAACTGACTATGTGAAGATAATGTTTGCCATTGTTGCTGGCACCATAACTGTCGTCTTAGTGATTTTCATCACTGCTATAGTAAGATGTCGCCAATCCCCACACCTTAAAGCTTCTCAGAAAAACAAACAAAATTCTGAGTGGGTTACTCCAAACCCAGAAAACAGGCAAATGATTATGATGAAGAAGAAGAAGAAGAAAAAGAAGAAGCATCCCCCTAAGATCCTGCTACTTAATTTTGTTACAATTGAAGAAGCAAAGACAGATGATGCAGACAATGATAGAGTCAGTGTGACACTAGACCTTCCCATTGAGCTTGAAGAGCAAACCATGGGCAAATACAACTGGGGCACTACACCTACTACTTTCAAGCCTGAAAGCCCTGATTTGGCTAGACACTACAAATCTGCCTCTCCTCAGCCTGCATTCCAGATCCAACCTGAAACGCCCCTGAACTCAAAGCACCACATCATCCAGGAACTGCCTCTTGATAATACTTTCATAGGCTGCGATTCCATCTCTAAGTGCTCTTCCAGCAGTTCTGATCCCTACAGTGTTTCTGAGTGCAGCTATTCAGTGACAACCTTCAAGACCCCTGTATCGGTACATGCTAGACCGGTAGGTAATCCACGTTTCTAAGTAATCTTTCTAACTTATTATTCTCATTCTTTTCCCTTGATATAGGATTATAAAGAGCATTGATTTCTAGGAGGTATCAATATAAATATGAATATATCGATCATAAAACATAATATTAAAATAGAAATATGAGTTCATTTCAATTTGGTAGACAAAGCAAATGAATGCTAAGTTAGAAAAATATGGCATATACTGATGATTATAATAAGGGTAATTTTTGGTAGGTAGTAGCATAATGTAGATTGCTTGAACACATACTATAAAAATTGCATAATAATGATTATAGCACTATCCGTTTTACCATCTTTTCCACTAGAATTAGAAAATCCTGGGCTTCTTGTTCCATAGGAAAGCTTTTTCAAATGTGGTAAGCAGCTCTCAATACAAATGGTTTTGTGAAGTCTCGCTTCATGTGGGCTAATATGTCTGAGGTATTTAAATGATATGAATATATCTACTACCTCTTCCTTTTGAAATTATGCCACTAACTCTCAGCAATGAAGAGTTTCACTTTTATATTAGGAATTCAAAATTATGTTGGCTCATCAAACTTGCTTTCTCATGGTAAAGCTTTAAAAATGTTTAAGAAAGTAGAGGCATGCTCATCCTTATCTTTAAGCCAAAGAGTGAAATAGGCAAGCATCTTTAATTTAGGTTACCAGTTAAATATTTGCATATTTCAAAGTCTTTCAAAAAACATTCTCAAAAGATATTGACTTTTGGTAAAATTGAATATGTTTGATTTGCCTAAGGGTCACAAATGGAAATAAGGGCATATTAAGAACTTAGAAATCTGTGCACAATAATCTAAAGCCCAATACATTTCTGAAAACAAGAGTTTATACATTGTTTTTTAAATTAGTATTCCAGGGAGAAATAAGTGCAAACTTATCTAGAAATTCATGAGTAAATTATATGAATTAAGTAAGTTATTTCTTTAATAAAGTTAAGTGATAGAATTTATCTATATTTTTTCTCTAAAAGTCATACTACTGCTGATTTTATTGTTTCAGCTGTGTAATTCAGTAAGTTAGTTACCTCATTTGCATTTAATAAATATGTTTAACTTATTCAGACTTAATATAATGGTTACAAAACCAAAAATATATTCCTTTTCATTGAAAGTTTGTCATACTGACTGAAAGAAGCCTATGATATTCAAGAAAACAGTGAAAATAACTGATTATAATTTGAGGAAAAGTTTGAGTACTAAAGATCATTGAGGAGATATACAATTAAAAAGGAGAATGATATTAATGCCTTTCTCTTAATAACACACTGGCTGCAAGATATTAATTCCACAATAAGTCTATTTTTATTGTAATAGACCTATCATTGCATAATGCTACAAAGATAATAGAACCCTAGTCATTGTGTAGGATTCCTGCTATGCTTTGAATGAAATAAGAGTGGTTTTTACAGTTTAGATAAGTTCCATGATACTTTCCTACATCATTTTCAAATGTATTAGGTGGCCAGCATCTTCAGAGTCTGTTTTTTCTTATATTTAACCCTTCAAAGGGGAACTCTAGCTTTGAGTATTATCAAAATTACTCTGTTCATTAGCATTATTTCTTCATAAGAATATCTATTATCAACAAGACTTTAATAGTATTCATTTTTCTACAAACAATTTTTACTGAGCTCCATTTCTCACTTGCTTTGAAAAATATATGCTAAGCCATTTGCAATTCATAACTTTCAATGTATTGGGCCAATAAATTTTTAAAACAATTTTTTTCACAAATATTTTAAGAAAATAGAATTTTTTCATACAGAAGGATTATTTGATTATGTAAATGTGATGACACAGTTAAAACAGAAAATTATGTATTTTCTAGATATTCTTATCTTTTAGTGTTCTTATTTAATAATTTCCAAAATTGATTGAAATTTAAAATGTTTTGTATATTTTTAAAGCACATATAAGTGATACATATCTTTCTATCTATCTACCTATCTATCCATCTATCTATCATCTATCTATAACCTTAGTGAGTTAGGCAAAACAAGAAGTGCCATTGAAAAATGAATTACTCGTTATTATTAGCATTTTACTAATTGAATGGTTTATCATTGAATCACATTATTTTTGTGAATCTTTTCATAATTAAAAAATAAATCAACTGTATACTTTATGTCAGTAGTTACAGTTGTTTTACTTCCTTAATGGATATCTTCTTCATATGAGTTGGATAATTGCAGCAATATATCTTTAACCATTAAACTAATCTGAATATACTTACATTTTTTCTACCTTTGGAATGTTTTTTGCACTATTGGTATACTCTTTAATTTAGAACTAATATCAAGAGAAGTGCCTTATATTCACTGGCATTGAAGAAAGCTAACAAGATAAGTAATCACAGAAAAAGGAGCTTATGTAAACATTCACATACAGTCAGTATTAACAATGATAAAATAAAATTGGGAAAATACAAGTATGTCAGGTTATAAAATTTAAAAATAATAACTCTTCCTTGAGGAAATTTTGGGAAAAAATGAATTAAAACATTTCTGCCAGAAGTCAGAAACAATCCTATTTGTTACATTAAGTGAGGAATATTTTTCAAAAAGAGTGCTTAGTGTTATGTTTATACTTAGCTGATTAGTCAACCATTTAAAAATAAGCTCGTGGAGAAAGGTGTTCTAGCAGAAATTTTACAGTTTACACATGAAAGTATACAATTTAGCTTTATTATGACTTCAGTGTTTGGAAAATCTGTGGAACATTGCTTGTAAATCATAAACATATTGGAAAGAATCTCTTCTATCTGAGAAATATTTTTCCCTTTCTGTCATCAATTTCCATGTGTATAATAGAAGGACTTTTTATACATTTCATAGGAGAAATGTAGGACTTGAAACTAAAGAGAGAAAAAGTATGTAGACAATCTTCTATTAACATCATTGAGTAGTTTAGATAGTAATTTTGATATGATCATAGAAAATTGTGAGTATAAACAGTTATTTTGAATTAACCTTGTTTTATGTTCAAGATGCATGTGGTAAGAACAGTTTTGGTTAATATAGATCTCTTCTTCAAATAATACAGTGAAAGCAATGAATTTGAACAATAAAAAGGAGAACTAGAGTGAAAGTGCCATTTTAAGGGTCTTCTATATACCATTAAACGTCTTTTTTATTTATTTGATGTAGGATCTATGTATGTAGAATAGACCTGGGTGTCCTAGAACTTCATTTCCACTCTACCCCAGCCCAAAAGTTCCCTAAAAATCTATTATTTGAATTTAGAAACTCTCAAACCTCAAGCTTTTCCAGAGTAGATAAAATGTATAAAATGTCAAGGGACAGTTTGAGATGACTCAGTGAATTATGTGCCTAGGTGTAAATATAAGGAACCAAGTTTAGATCATATGTAAGAAACTCTACAGTGGAACTTGCTTGTTAAAACAGAGTTAAGAGAGGGAAAAGAGACAGGCAGATCTCCAAAGCTCTTAGGCCAGTGAGTCTGTCAAACCAAATGGATAATATCCAGATTTTTAGGTATATGCTCTTTCATAAAATAAAAGCGGAGAACAGTAGAGGAAAGACACCTGATTTTAATATCTGGCTTCCACATGAACAGCCATAAACAAGCATGGGCACCACAAAATGTAGGTGTAAATATCCACACTAGCAATATCGTTAAATATACATATGCAGAATATTGGAATGTTTGGATAGTTACCATTCATGAACTGATGCATGCTATATATAAAACATTAGACTAAGCTTGAAATAAGTTTACCAAACATTGTTTCTGTGTATCAGTATCTTAGCATATCAACTATAGCCACATAGCATGATTTATAATGAGTTTTACAACACAACCATCTGATTTTGATAGCATGATATTTTTCTTGCTCTAGACTGATTCCAGGACATCAACTATTGAGATCTGCAGTGAGATATAACTTTCTAGGAATAACATAATTGCATTCCTCTCCCAAAATATTTCAATAAATTATGATTACAAAACTTGACCATGCTAATTAATTTTGTAATTTGTATTTCTTCACAAAGTCAACCAAAACAAAACAACTTTAAAAATTAAGTCCCACATAACCATGAGATTTCATTAGTTATAAATTGGCAACTATAAATTTAAAGATAAATTAAAATTTCTGGAAGAAGAAATGCATTGCTGTAGTTATTCTTCATATTTCTTTTGTTTACTTACTATAGATATTAATAACTGTGATGTAATACAATGCTGCCTTTGTGTAATACTGGTGGGTGGTATATTATTTGTGAAATATGGAATTACCTGTCATTTGTGATTACTGAAGACTTTAAACATCATCTCTTGAAGTTTGGAAGTGAAGCTGAAGTATTCATTCAATTTACCCTCTGAAAGATATCCAGGGTAAGAAAAATTTTCAATGAAAATTAAATCAAATCTACAACAAAATGAAAGAAATCTATAGACCAAGGTATTCAAAACATACAATATCATTATCACTGAGAAAACAATTATTACCTCTGGTATTTTAAAGATTTGTATGATGTAAAATATTGTCTTAATTTTTACATTGATCATAACCATATTTTCCAGTAATTTAGTTATTAAAAGTATTTTTGCAGTTAATATGATTCTTCTCATACATATCCATTTAAAATAGAGGAAATTTTATAAAAATTGTAAAATTCTTTGTACTCCCTATTTTGGTGTTTCTGTTGTAAAGAAACAAAATTCCATTCATATAACAATAGAAACAAAGATTCAGAGATCACATTTTAAAATGATTATATATGAAGTTTGAAAATCTCTAGGAAAAATTTGTGACACCATAATAACATTTGAATGGATTTATTTTATTTGACTGATGATAAATTGTTGACTACAGACCATTGCTCTTAGTAATTTATCTTTTAAAGTTCAGTCTCTTTTCACAGTGCTTTTTGATTAGCTACTTTTTCCAAAATAATTGGATGCCTCAGATGCAGTATACCCTATGTTTTATTTGAGAAAGAAAAACAGAACATGTTTTTATTAATTATTCTTTAAGATCCTTATATCTTGTTAATACTACTAACAGGATTAAAACAAAAACACAAAACCCCTTATTACATCTTCATATTAAATGGGAACATAAAGGAACATATAGCAATCATATAATATCTTATTTAAAAATTTTCTTTCAAATTCTAAATTATGTATTTTCTTGAGTATGTGGATATTATTCTTACATATGTACATTAATATTAGTGTGTTATATGAACTGTTCCTTTTGTGATGATATTTAGAAGACGCTATTGCTATATTTAGGGTTTCAGGCTAATACAGTTCTCAAATATTTAATTTTAGGTAGCAGTTTAAATTATTAAGATATTAAATTAATTGAACACTTATACTGTCTGGTTGTTTAAAATTTATGTAGTTGATTATAATGACTGGAAGAACAATGATTTGGTTAGTAATTTAAAATGTCATATTCATTATAATATATCTACTTATAAATTCTTGTTGAAGATATATGAAAGTAAAACTTAACTTTACACATGCTGTTTACATGAAACTGCTTTTTATGTGACCTATTGCTTCTTCTTGATTAATGAGTTATCCAATTCAAATTATTCCATAGACCGTAAAAGTCTGGTCAATCTAATATACACCTAAAGACAAAGTTATACAGGACTAAGATATATTATAGATGGGCACATTTCTAAAATAAGCTGTCTTTGTTTAATTTACTTTAAATAAGAAAATCCAAGAAAGTGAATCAAAAGTTTAAACATAAAGTAAAGAAAACCAGCCCACACATTACAGTCAGAAAGAACCAAGATAACAGTGAGGACCCTAAGAAAGACATACATAGATCTAATCTACATGGGATGTAGAAAAAGACAAGATCTCCTGAGTAAATTTGGGGCATGGGGACCTAAGAGAAGGTTGAAGGGGAGGGGAGAGGCAGGGAGGGGAGCAGAGAAAAATGTAGAGCTCAATAAAAATCAATAAAAAAGTTCAAATGTTCTATGATATACTACTGTGACTTCATGTGAATTTTGTATGCAATGATTGTGTAAATATATTTAAGTTGTTGTGTTGTGATTAGCAGTGTTTTCCTCATTTTTTCTACACTGAGAATTAAGGGCAAACAAATTTTGTTAAACTTATTAACAAAAATAAGTACTTTATTTTTGTTTTATTTTGTTGGCTCCTTTATGATTTTATTTGAGATTATCTCTTAGTTTTTTTCATATAAAAAAGGTGAAAAGTATCAAATTTTATTTGAGACTATCTCTTAGGTTTTTTTCTATAAAAAAGGTGACTATCTTAAGATTGTCAATGAGTGTTTCCTTAAAAGATTTCTCAATGGCTTTTCAGTGTTGTCATTGCACATGATTAAAAATTGACTTTATTTTTAAAGCCATGACTATCTCTTAGAACACTGCTTCTTTGAGAAAAGAATGTCTAAATTGATTTTTTCCTAGATCTTTCTGCTAAGTAAACCATAGATGTATGAGTTTTAACAGTGATCTAAATTACCATACATGGAAATAGACTGTACTTTTGACTATTAACAATCCTTCATCTATCAGTTCTTTGTGCTTGAGGGAATTTTCACATTTGAGCTCAAAATGGAAGGCACTGACAAGTTTTCCACAAAGGCCATAGAGGGACAAAAATATGTGCAGCACTTTCTTCTTACCAATTTGAATTGGTGTTAGTTTCACTTAGCTGTTATTATTAATACATCTTTGCTTTGCAAGGTCTATAACTGTTTCAAGCTCCTTTTATTGGTACTAATACTGGTATATTTTCAGTGAAGTACTTTTGATGGTATCTGTGTTCTCATTTTAGCTATTAGAAAGATATGAAATGTTAAAGACTGATTGTTATGAGAAAAATAAACTTTGAACTTACTGTATAAATAATAGGTAGATTAGTTGATGAGTTGAAGTATGAGTTTTTCTTCACTATAAACACTAAAAGAACTATTTTGATTGAAATCCACTTTGTATATAACAAAACTAAATTTTACATTTTCTAAAGTAAGGTATTTAAGCAATTATATTTCTAATATTATAATTTTCCATTTGAAATATATAACTTATGTAATCATGTCAATTTCCATTATTTATGTTTTCTATTATCCCTGTTAGTGACCGTTACCACATTGTAAGTGAAAGTGGGAACACTTTAAGAAACTTAAATTTCAATTTATTCTATCACTGTTTTGAACAATGTTTACTAGTATTTTAATTTCAGCAGAAAATACTCCTGCCAAACTTTCTGTTTAAACATTCACACTCATTCCCATTGGACACTCACATTCAAGTTGCACTAGACACTCCCACTCATGTCACATTAGACATTCCCACTCAAGTCACATTCACATTAGATATTCTCACTCATTCCCATTAGACATTCCAATACTTGTCACATTTTGCAAACAATTCTTATAGATTTATTTATGTAAAGGATCTGTCCTTGATTTCATCAAATTCTGTTTCATATTAAATATTGTAATTGTTTAAATTTCAACAATATTCAAAGGTGCTATAATAACAAAGTTGTATAAATGTTCATGTTTTTTAAGAGTATTATTGTCAGTTTTTTCTTTTTTATGGACTATGGATATCTGTATATGGCATCTGTGATTCAATATGGTATTTATAATTACTGAGCTTTCAGTAGGCCATAGGCTTTTAATTTTATTTTCTGTGTAATGCATATTTTTTTAGAAAAATGTAAAATTTAGATATGAATAATTTAATTGTCTTTATTTTATACTATACCAGGAAAATTATTATAGTTTACTTAGAATTCTGCTTTGAAAGTTCAATTAGTTTAGAAAGCAGTTATTTTACAGGTAAACGATCATTCTCTGTGAAACTTTGGCAATACATGTCCTAAAATTACAATGATAGAGCAAAGATTAACTTGCTCATGTGCAAGGATGGCACATAATTAATCATTTTATTTTATATTATTAATCTTATATAGATGATTTTGCAACAAAATGAAGATTCTCTTATTTATTTTTATGTGTATGATCAAAATGAATACCTGATAGTATAATATAAAATCATGATAAATATCTCCTCCATGAAAACTAACCACTAAGTCTTGAAGAAAAATCTCTCAGTTAAAAAGAAAACCATGTAAATTTTTTTGAAAAATTTTCCTTAGTGTCCACAACCAAATTGCTTAATTATTAGAGTTCTTGTAACAATGTTTAACTTTTCTATACTCTAGAAAGTCTCAATTGAAATTGTTTTAGTACTTTGTAAATGTCTCATTATTTTTGATGGTGAACAAATTAACAGTTCCCATTTAAGTAGGATTGATACTTACTTTGTTATATATAACATTGCAATCTATTAGCTCTCATGTAGCCAAACTGACTTAGTAATGAAAATATAACCCTTGAATGGATTATCAGAAATCTGCATTGCTCCCACTATGGAAACTTTTATTGTTCACTAATTATTACATAAAATGTTATTTTTTAAAAAAATATGATTGGGTTTAAAAACAAAATATACTTTACAACATAAAATTACACAAAAGATAGATTGCAAAATATTTTTAATAATTACTCAATTGGGGAGTAATTTAAAATGTACTGTGCTTAATCCATTATGGTAAGTAAAAAACCTGGTAATTGATACATTATTGGTTATATAATTTTGAGAAGCAAGATCAAACATATTTTTTCTTTTATTATTTGCCAGGTATGTCCTTAATTACAAAGTCAATGAAAGGATTATTTCAATATTATGCAAAATTGAAGAAAATTTATCATGTTTGTTTATATGAAAATATTTCCAGTAATTCAATATGCATTTCAATAGCTTTTAATTTTTATAACCCTGAGGTAATAAAAAAAATCACCAGCTCTTATGTTAAGTAAACAGAGACATTGCTTATATTCAAGGCTTTAAAAAAACCCAGCATGGAATTGCATAAAACCTACATAGCCAATTTATGAGTCATTAAATTTCATTAATATCTTTCCATTTTGTCACTCAGTTATTCAAAGTTTTGTATTAGGTAGCATCATTTGTGATGTTCAGATAAAATAATTATATTTTCTGTAGAGATTTATTTATTTGAGAGTCTATTCAATCCCAGTTGGTGTCATGATTGCATGAATATGCTAACCAGACAGAACTGAAGACATAATACAATTTTCAGTACAAAATGATGTATTTCTCTCAACTTCATAAACACATGAAATTTATATTCAAGGACACAGAATTATATAGCAGCATGATTTTACAAACAAAAATGTTTAGCATGCTACATTACCTTATCATTATTTGAATCTAGAGGACTTGCTAATATTTAGCAACAAAATTCCCTATAGTGCCACAATTCAACTAAACATGTATAAATTTTAGTATTTCATAAGATTAAAACATACATTTCAAAGTACACAGAAATCATACAGGTGAATAAAAATTTATTAAGTCTTCTTATATTTGAAAACTGATAGATATTAATCAATCATATGTTTAGTAATTGATATACTAGCTTGAGTGTCTAAAGAACAAATTTTATTTTGATAATTAAGTAGTTCTAGTATATTTTAATTAAACTGTCTTAGTGTATTTATAAGCACATTTCTACACATATGTGTTAATTTTTTAAATTTCTAGGAGAAAGAAGTGACATGAATTCAAGTTTAAGACAGCTTTTCAAAGACAATAAATATACATTTAGAATATTAGTGTCTTTCTAGATTGTGGTGCCTTAGTTACAAAATGTGATCATCCTGTTTAATACATAGCTTATCATTTATTATGTTTCATAAAACTTCTACCTTATTCAGTATTTTCTGAATATGTGCTTCTGCTATTTTTTCTTTCATTCAAGTCCCTTGAATTTAAAGTAACTGCATTAGCTGTCTCTATGCAGTTTTACACTTTTATTTTAATTTAATTAAACCTTAAATACTCAATAATATTATGGTATGAATAAAATAGTTATCATATGTCCTCACTCATAAGTGGTTTTTAAACATAAAGCCAAGAAAACCAGCCCACAATTCACAATCCTAAAGAACCTAGACAACAATGAGGTTGCTAAGAGAGACATACATATATCTAATCTACAAGGGTAGTAGAAAAAGACAGGATCTCCTGAGTAAATTGGGAGCATGGGGACCTTGAGAAAGGGCTGAAGGGGAGGGGTGAGACAGGGAGGGGAGCAGAGAAAGATGTAGAGCTCAACAAAAATCAACAGAAAAGTAACTTTAAACTAAAAAAGTAACTGTAGTATTAGTCTATATGAAGTTTTACACTTTAATTAAACCTTAAAGACTCAATAATATTAAAGTAGTATGAATAGTTATTTTGTTGCCTATGTATTGAGGTTCCATCTTTTCTTGTGCAGAACAAAATTAATTTCATCTTTGCTAACATATAATTCCTCCTCAATTTATAATTAAAATCAATGTGAATTTTAACATTATTGTTATTATTTATATTAACCTCAATTTTATTCCAATGTAAATAAAAGTATAGCAATTGTCTATATAATATTAGATTAGCAAGCTTGTATAGGTTTTATTTGTACCTTCTTCAATAGAGTGTGGAATGGATTTTCAGCATCATATAATAATTTTCTGTGTATATACACATATTCATTGTATAGATTTCAGTATGGAATATGGATTCACTTATATTTAGAGGATTTAACTAGTTTTCTCAATGGGGTGTGTATACAGTAATCATCATTTGTGTCTTTTACATTGAGATAATACTTAAAATGTCACTGTATGTTAAAGATGTAAATTTTAAAATACAAGAGTATTCTCAAGTTTTAACTTGCAATTTGTAATTGTGTTTTAAAAAAGAATAAATGGCTTTCATGAATATATTAAAATGGGTATGATAGACATTCCTTTACTTGTTCTATTTTGGATACTAACACTTCATCCCATTTGATGCAATGTCAGCGGCTACGCTTTCTGTAATTTGTACTTAGGGATATATCTATAAATAAATCATTCTGCATTGTAATAACATCTTCAGATATTTTTAGAAGCATCAGTTGCAAGCAGGAGATTATTGTTTTATTAATATCTCCCTGAACTCTAAAATACTTTCAGCATAATAACTTCTACATTCTTTATGATATGAGTTATTATTGGTGATGGGTTAATTGGAACTTTATGCATCAACATCCTTGTTCACAACAATGTGAGGTAACTGGTCTATTCCACTTAATGTACACCAATAACATTGGCAATATTAATTTATATTTGCTAGTGTTTTATTTTTGTGTTATTGATTTTACTATATTTATATTATTTAAATATCTATAAAATAGTTTTACATTTTTGAGCCCTTCATTTGACAAATCATGCCTATTAATTGAGTTAACCATGAGTCAAACTAAAAATAGTGATGAGTTTCTCAAATATTTAATCAAAGGCAATGTGGTGAATATTGTCATTCTTAGTGAATGATGGATCCTTGAAGATAAGGATATGACAAAATGACTGTTGTTATTGTGACCTACCCCCTTGCGTAGCCTAAGTTGTTTAACTCCAAGTATTCTAAAACAGAGGTAACAAAGCAAGACAAAGCATTAATATTTTGTTTCATTTGAAGAAAAATATCAGAATACAATAAGATTTTTAAAAACTTCAAAACAATTATTACAAAATACAAAAACATATTATACTACAATAATTTCAAGTGTGTGTGTGTGTGTATGTATAGAGTGAATTGCCTTGCAATTTTAATCCTGAACACCCAAAGACAATCCTAGTATAAGAAACAGTCTACTGAGGCAATACTTTTTCTCTTCAGTCACATGCAAGTAATAATTAAATCCTTTAGGTCTTATCTCTATAATTCATTCACATTTGTTCTTTATTCACTTTATTTTTCTATTTTTTTTCATCTTACTGATTCTAAAATAACAGATTGTGTTACATGTTACTTTTCATATGTCTAATCAAAATCTAGTGTCCCTTGATATTCTTTCTGTACTAGAAATCCAATAAATTTATGTCTAAAATAAAATAAAGTCTATGAAATATAGCTTTACCTTTCTGCTACATGAAGAATAAAGACTAACTTTTGACTCTGCTCTTCTATTTCCCTAATAATGTCATGAACTTTCATGACCTTATATAATTATACAATTTTCCATTTTCCAGAACTACTTTATGAATTTATTTAACTTAAGACAATTTTCTTGGGGAACTATAATTGCTTCATATGGTCAGTGAAGTTAATGTACAGTTTTGCACAGTAATAAATAAACAAGTAAATTTAACATCCATGATAATAAAATAAAAATTTCTATATGAGAATTAATTAAAACAAAAAAACTGAAGGTGACATAATATCAATTTAGAAAAGCACAGCAATCACTTAATTCTTTCCATATAAATGACAAAATTTTAATAAAATTAAAATTAATTATGTATATTAGTTTATCCTCTTTTAAACACTACATTATGGAAACTTCATTGCATAACTCCATTAATTCTAGAAAGACTTTTATTATTTATTTCAGATATTTTTATTTTTATCTTATCTGATGTTTATGAATTGTACTAAGCTAGCATCAAATAAAATATATCACCATTTATTTATCTGTAACTACTTCCTATCTCAAGGGATATGAGAAGTATTTAATAAAAGATGCATCATTATGTCTGATTTCTTCAAGGTAAGATATATAAGCAAATTTTATATATAAACACATGATATATAAACAAATGAAGTAGATAGAATTTATAGTTGTTTCTGCACTTAAAAAGCAAAAGCAGGAAAATGAAAATTATATCCTTCTGGAAACTCATTTTTATTTGTATTTAGAGAGATGCTTTTTGAATCATTTCAGAATGGTTTCT
>LOJH01027429.1:0-18061 GCA_001685095.1 Ellobius talpinus
AAACTTAACAGAGAAATAAGAGAATTAACAGATGTCATGACTCAAATGGACTTAGCAGACATATATAGAACATTTTACCCAAACACAAAAGAATATACCTTCTTCTAAGCACCTCATGGAACCTTATTTAAAACTGACCACATTCTTGCTAACAAAGCAAACCTTGACAAATACAAAAAAAATTGGAATAACCTACTGTATCTTATCAGATCACTGTGGTTTAAAGTTAAAATTCAACAACACCACTAATTGCAGAAAACCTACAAACTCATGGAAATTGAACAGTGTTCAATTAAACCATCCCTGGGTCAAGGAAGAAATAAAGAAATTAAAGACTTCCTAGAATTCAATGAAAATGAAGGCACAACTTACCCAAACCTATGGGATACCATGAAAGCAGTGCTAAGAGTTTATAAGTTCATAATTTCATAGCACTAGTGCCTACATAAAGAAAATGGAGAAATCTCACACTAGCAACTTAACAGCATATGTGAAAGATGGAGAGCAAAAGAAGTAGACTCACCCAGGAGAAATAAATGACAGGAAATAATCAAATTGAGGGCTGAAATTAATAAAATAGAAACAAAGAAAGAAATACAAAGAATCAATGAAATAAAGGGCTGTTTCTATGAGAAAATCAACAAGATAGACAAACCTTAATCCAAACTAATTAAAAGGCAGAGAGAGAATATCCAAATTAACGAAATCAGAAATAAAAAGGGAGACATAACAACAGACACTGAGGAAATTCAGAGAATCATTAGGTCATAAACCTGTACTCCACAAAATTGGAAAATGTAAAAGAAATGGACAATTTTCTGCATAGATACAATATACAAAAATTAAATCAAGACCAGGTGAACAGTTTAAATAGACCTATAACCTACAATGAAAGAGAAGCTGTCATCAAAAGCCTCCCAACAGTCCCCCTCCCCCCAAAAAAGACCAGGGCCTAATGGTTTTAATGCAGAATTCTATCAGAACTTCAAAGAAGAACTAATACCTATACTCCTCAAAGTNNGAATTCTATCAGAACTTCAAAGAAGAACTAATACCTATACTCCTCAAAGTGTTCTACATCATAGAAACAGAAGGAACATTGCCAAACTTTCTATGAGGCTACAGGTACCCTAGTACCAAAACCACAAAAAAATTCAGTCAAGAAAGAAAATTACAGATCAATCTCACTCATGAACATTGATGCAAAAATACTGAATAAAATACTGGCAAACCGAATCCAAGAACACATAAAAAAATCATCCACCATGATCAAGTCGGCTTCACCCCAGAGATGCAGGGATGGTTTAACATGCAAAAATCTATCAATGTAATCCACTATATAAATAAGCCAAAAGAAAAAAATATGATCGACTCATTAGATGCTGAAAAAGTATTTGACAAAATACAACATCCCTTCATGATAAAGGTCTTGGGGAGATCATGGATACAAGGAACATCTCTAAAAATAATAAAAGCAATATACAACAAGCCAACAGCCAACATTAAATTAAATGGAGAGAAACCCAAAGCAATTCCACTAAAATCAGGAAAACAACAAGGTTGTCCACTATATCCATATCTCTTCAACATAGTTCTTGAAGTTCTAGCTAGAGCAGTAAGATGACAAAAGGAGATCAAGGGGATAAAAATCGGAAAGTAAGAAGTCAAACTTTCACTATTTGCAGATGATATGATAGTGTACATAAGTGACTCCAAGAATTCTACCTGGGAACTGCTACAGCTGATAAACACCTTCAGTAATGTGTCAGGATATAAGATCAACTCAAAAAAATTGGTAGCCCTCCTATATCCAAATGATAAAGAAGCTGAGAAAGAAATCAGAGAAGCATCACCATTCAGAATAGCTACAAATAGAATAAAATATATTGGGGCAACACTAATGAAACAAGGGAAAGACCTGCTTGACAAGAACTTTAAGTCTTAGAAGAAAGAAATTGAAGAAGATATCAAAAAATGGAAAATGCTCATGGATAGGAAGGATCAACATAGTAAAAATGACAATCCTACCAATAGCAATCTACAGATTCAATGCAATCCCCATCAAAATCCCAACACAATTCTTCACAGACCTCGAAATAACAATAGTCAACTTCATATGGAAAAACAAAACACCCAGGATAGCCAAAACAATCTTGTACAATAAAGGAACTTCCAGAGGCACCACCGGCCCTGAAATCAAGTTCTGTTATAGAGCTATAGCAATAAAAACTACTTGGTATTGGCATAAAAACAGACAGGTTGACCAATGGAATCAAATCAAATATTCTGATATTAATCTACACACCTATGCACAACTGATTTTTGACAAAGAAGCTAAAATTATACAATGGAACAAAGAAAGCATCTTCAACAAATGGTGCTGGGTTTTCTGTATTTCAACATGTAGAAGAATGCAAATAGATTCATATCTATTCCCACGCTCAAAACTCAGGTCCAAATGGATTAAGGACTTCAATATAAATCTGAACACATTGAACCTGGTAGAAGAGAAAGTGAGAAGTAGCCTTCAATGCATGGGCACAGGAGACCACTTCCTAAATATAACTTCAGTAGCACAGACACTGAGAGCCAAAATAAATAAATGGAATAAATTGAGAAGCTTTTGTAAAGCAAAGGATACAGTCAGATCTTCACAAACCCCACATCAGACAGAGGAATGATCTTCAAAATATATAAAGAACTCAATAAATTAAACATCAAAATATCAAGTAACCCAATTAAAAAATGGGTACAGATCTAAACAGAAAATTTTCAACAGAAGAATTTCAAATGGCTGAAAGACACTTGAGAAAATGTTCAACATCTTTAACCATCAGGGAAATGCAAATCAAAATGACTCTGAGATATCATTTTATACCTGTCAGAATGGCTAAGATCAAAAACACCAATAATAGCTTATGCTGGAGAGGATGCAGAGTAATGGGAACACTCGAACACTCCTCTATTACTGGTGGGAATGCAAACTTTTACACCCACTCTGGAAATCAGTATGGTGGTTTCTTAGAAAACTGGGTATCAACCTACCTTAAGACCCAGCAATACCACTCTTGGGCATATACCCAAAGGATGCTCAANTGGCTAAGATCAAAAACACCAATAATAGCTTATGCTGGAGAGGATGCAGAGTAATGGGAACACTCGAACACTCCTCTATTACTGGTGGGAATGCAAACTTTTACACCCACTCTGGAAATCAGTATGGTGGTTTCTTAGAAAACTGGGTATCAACCTACCTTAAGACCCAGCAATACCACTCTTGGGCATATACCCAAAGGATGCTCAATCATACTGCAAGGACATTTGTTCAATTTGTTCATAGCAGCATTATTTGTAATATCTAGAAAAAACATAGATGCTCCTCAGTCAAAGAATGGACAAAGAAAATGTGGTACATTTACACAATGGAATACTACTCAATGGTAAAAAACAATGACATCTTAAAATTTACATGCAAATGGATGGAAGTAGAAGAAACTGTCCTGAGTGAGGTAGTGCAGACCCAGAAAGATGAGCAAGATATATATCCTATATACTAGCTGCAAAAGATAAGGAGCCCACAACCCCAGAGAAGCTAAGTAACAAAGAGAACCCTAAAAGAAACATACATAGATCCTCCAGGGAAGGGGAAATAGACAAGATCTCCTGAGAAAATTGGGAGTGTTTGGGTGGGGGAAAAGGGAAGGCTAAAGGGGTGGAGGAGGACAGAAGGGAAGGGAGGAAGGAGAACTAGAGAGAATGGAGTGGTCGAGATGGGGGAAGGACAGAGACAGAGAACAAGGAAAGAGATATCTTGATTGAATGAGCCATTATGGGGCTAGCACAAAACCTGGCACTAGAGAAATTCTCAGGAATCCACAAGGATGACCCCAGCTAAGACCATAAACATCAGGGGAGAGGGTGCTTGAAGTGGCCTTGACCTGCAGTCAGATTGATGACTATCTTAAATATTACCATAGACCCTTCAGCAACTGAAGGAAGCTGTTTTAGAAAACCACAGTGGAGCATTGGATTGAGCTCTTAAAATCCAGTTGAAGACAGGGAGGAAGAGAATACGAGCAAAGAGGTCAGGACCATGCTGGCGACCCACTGAAACAGCTCACCTGGGCTAATGGAAGCCTTCCAACTCCAGCCTGACAGTGAGGAACCAGCATAGGAACTAACTAGGCCCTCTGAATGTGGGTGACAGTTGTATGGCTGGGGCAGACGGTGGGGTCACCAGCAGTGATGCCTGGGTTTATCCCTACTACTTGCTCTGGCTTTTTGAAATCAATTCTTTTGGAGAGATACCTTGCTCAGCCTAGATATATGGGTGAGGGCCTTGGTCCTGCCTCAAAGTGATGTGCTAGACTTTGTTGACTCCCCATGGAAAACCTAACCCTCTCTGAGGAGTGGATGGGGGGTTGGTGAGGAGTAGGAGTCAGGGGAAGGTAGAGGGAACAGGAGGATGGGAGGGAGTGGGAAATAAATTTGGTGTATAAAATGAGAAAAGATACTTTAAAAAAATAAATTAATAAAATTGTAAAAAAGACTCCTCTGTGGGCTCAGCATTAGGTGCCCCCATCCATTCTAGCTCCTTTGCTGCAGAAGGCTGAGAATGGTCATCCATGGGTTGCAACTAACTGCAGAGTGAATATTTTCTATTGATCAATATCAGAGAAAGGCTGTCCTTCATTCTTGCTTTCAAATCTACCAACAAATGCTTCTCTCTAACCAGCTGCATTTCTTGAGTCTTCTTTATGAACTTCACGTCTCATAAGAAATGTGCGATTTTCATTTCTAATTTTTTTTACATTTTGAGAATTTTATGCTTCGGTACTATAGTCACATTGTTTCTATCCCTCCCCAACTCCTCCTATGTGACCCCTACTCCTCAAATTCAAGACATCTTCTCTAATTATTGATATCACACACATCATATCACATTGCCCGTAGCTCTTTACTCTGGGGCGGGTCTTGTGAGATTGCCCCCATCCATGTTGGCATGTGATTCCCAACTACTTTGTTTCTCCAGCATGAATTTGAGAGTCTGGCCACTGTCAGGAGCAGAAGAGGCTGCACACAATACTTAAATACACAATATTTTTAAGTTTGCCTGATGCACAGTTTTCTTTTAGTAGGTCACATGCTCAAAATGATCTGGCTAGATGGCCTTTTTTTCTTGATATTCTTCAGTCAGTTGCTTTTATATAGAATTTTAGGGGCAGAATAAAAGCAGTTCAAAGACTTCCTAACTAAGCTTTGAGCATGTTGGATGGGCCTTAGAAAATAATTAAAATAATACTGGATTTTCTGATGTGTGTTCTCTGGTCTACATTGTCCTAGCCTGTACAGGCAAACAGAAGCCACAAGATCTTGAGATGTATTTATGAAATAAAACTTATAACTAGCCGCCTGTCTGAGGCAGCTTGCTATGATGTGTGGCACTGTAGGGTGGTAGCTTTTGTGACCAAGTCACCAAATTGTCTCGTGTGAAATGAAAATCACAATAATGGAGAAGAGTGACTTCGTCCCTCTTCATTATCCAACCTGGTTCAGGGCTAGTATTAGTTCAGTGACTTTTTCTCTGCAGTGTTCTTTATCTGGTGCTCACATTTGCATCTGGGTCTCCTGAAGTTCAGACCAAGGGGCCTTTCCATGTGGATACTCATTCTCTGTCAGGGAATCAAATTCTTCTCAGAGAATACCTTTCTTATGGCAGTGGTTGATGTTGCTTGTCTGCAAGGGGTTTCATTGATCAGGTTCATTGAGACAGGAAGGTCCACCTGAACCTGAGTGGCACCATTTGATGGACTGTGTCCTTGGATGAATAAATAGGAAATACCATGCTGAGCAGAAGTCTTCATCAATCTCTTGTTGCTTTCTGACTGTGGGCCTGGTGTGACCAACGGCCTGCAGCTCCTTCTGTGCGAAGTCCTGTGCTGTGATGGAGAGTATTCTTTCAAACTGTGATGTAGGGGGATGGCCTGTTCATTTCCTGGCCACCCAGAGTCAAAATAACCACACAGAAGCTATACTAATTATAACACTGCTTGGCCAATTAGCTCATACATATTTCTACCTAATTCTTACATCGTGAATCCCATTTCTGCTAATCTGTGTATCATCAAGAGGCTCGTGGTTTACCAGTAAGGTTCTTTGGCATCCATTTCCTTTGGCAGCTACATGGCGTCTCCCTGACTCTGCCTACTCTTGCTATGTATCAGATTTCTTGCCTGGCTATATTTTGCTCTGCTATAGGCCCAAAGCAGCTTCTTTATTAACCAATGATAATAAAACACATTCACAGCATACAGAGGGGAATCCCCCATCACTGAAAGCTGAGCTAAATTCTTCCCCCGTATGTATTTTTTGCTTTTTTTTTCTTGTCACAGCTACAGCACAAATGACTGGTAAGATTGTTCATTTTGGGGAAGGCAGGGGCAAAATGGCAAACTCTGGGTCCTTTCCTCCTACTTCAGCGAGAAGTTTCTCATCTCTCAAACAAGAAGATGAGAGAATGAAAATACAGGTTTTGTGTCTTCCCAAGCCTCATGACTTCCCGTGGCCCTGTAGTTCTTTTTCTTAACTGCTTGGTCAGATAAGCTAGGGTGTGGCCAAGCGCTGCTGCACTCGGGATTTCCCCATCTTGGGGAAACTGATCCTGTTCAGCAGGATGGTGTCTTGTTTGGGTTCCCATTAAGAACTTGGATGCATGAACCACCAATTTGTGAAGAATATAAGAATTTGACTTTGGTTGGTCCATTGTATAGTTTTTCTTTCACTGTGGTCAGAAAAGGCAGACTTCTGATTTTCAATGCAGTGTTTATTATTTTGGATTGTGCTCTGTGATCTCTATTAACTGAACATAACACCCTGTGTCCTGAGGTAATTGAGGTCAAGGGAAATGTTTCTCGAGAAGATAATACAACAAATCAGATCTTGGCTATGAGAAAATTGGCTCAAGTGTGATGCTGCCTGTCTTCATGTGCTCTTTCTGCTTATGGGCTTCCGCTAGTTCTTCTGAGTCACCAGTTATTACCACTTGAGTAGGTGACTGCCTCACCAGCCTGTTTTTATAAGCTAAATCCTCTCCAAACTCTACACCCATACTTGACTGTGAAGTTAATATTTCCTTGTGTCTAAACATCCATGATACACAAAAAATCTTTTCTCTTACTGAATTGCTTCTTTCTGGTAAACATGGACATTCTCATCCTTCCTCATGACTCTCCTTATTTTTTTAAAGCTTATTCTTTGCCAATGCCTGGGAAGAGTACTTCCCCAAATTAGCCTTGACTTTTGGGAAGATGCTCGCTGTCCCAGATGAGTCCTGGGTATACGTTGTCTTCTAGAGATGACAAGTCAGTGTGTAAAGGCTGAGTCAGCAAGGTCGTGCAAGTCACTGGCTTTGTACACCTATAGGCAGGTATAGAAGTGCTGTGTGCAGACAAAATCCACAGAAGAGCACAGGCTAAGACTTCATTAACAGAGTAAATCTTGAACAGGAGAAAGAACGAACAATGAAAGAAAATGTCAAGTACAAAGGGTAAATTCCTTGGTTATTATTCTGGTTTCTGGGATATCAGCCATGGCTTTTTTCTTTGGTTCTTTGTGATTTTTAGAGCTGTATTTAAATTTTTTAAATTGTGTGTGTTTGCACATGCGCGTATGTGTATGTATATGCATGGGCGAGTATGTACGTGTGTGTGTGTGCGTGCACATGAGTTCAGGTGTGCATGTGCACGTGAGTTCAGGTGCCCATGGAAGCCAGAGGTATCAGATCCACTGGAACTGGAGTTGCAGGCAATTGTGAGCCGGCAAATATGAGTGCTGGGAATCAAACTTGAGTATTCTGCAAGAGTAGCACTTGTTCCTAGCCTCTGGACCATCTCTCCAGGTCCTTCTCTTTACTTTTAATTTTTCAGTCCATCTTTCAAATTACACAAGGTATTTTAATCCTTTGCATTGAAACCATATCCATCTGATGCATTTTTATTTGTCTAATAATAATAATTTCTAGGGTAGATTATTGTATCACTGTTTTTTTCTCAGTTTTCAAACTCCTATGTGGTTTATCTTAATTAACTTTCAATGTCAAATATCATAGTGCAATAGGAACTATATCTATTTGTAGATGAGAAAATGAGGCTAGGAGAAGTCAAACTCTTCCATGTCAAAGGTCATTTAAAACTATGTTCTGATCCAGAATTAAACATCTAATCATCTCATTAAGGTATCTATTTGTCTTAGTGCCATTTTTGATCTCTCAAGATCAAAGAAGAATCTCCATCTAAAATTATTTACTTTTAATCCACAGCATTCAGTAAGTTCTCCAAATTTTGCCTTGAAAATCTTATGATTTGCTTAGTTCCTCAATTCTTATGGTTACAGTATTGTAACAAAGTTCTCCATATTGCCTGTAAATTTTCTCTTAGTATTTAGTACACAAATTGTTTATCCAGTTCATTGTTCCATGTCAAACTCCAGCTACCTATATCTTTATTATTGAATTTAATCGGTAAGTATCCATTGCCACCCAAGACCAATAATATCCTTTTATCTCCAATCAATATCCTGCCCAGCGTCTACCTTGATTACCTCCCTTCTTCATCTCTGGTCCATCTCATGCATTTCTTATCTCTTTTAGGAAGCAATGCAGCTAAATACTTCCTGTGGTCCTTCAGCGTCAATGCTTCTTTTTATTTCAGTAACTTTTTCTTCTCCTAAAATAATGTTGTCTTCTTTGCCAGCCGAGGATCTTGTACACTCTGTATTCCTGCACACTGTATGATAGTTCTTGATTCTTCTATTGGGGTAGTCCGTCTTCTCAAAGCAAATGTCCATGTTCCTGGTGGGACTTCCATTTCTTGTGTTAAACAGGTGTCAGTTCTCATGCTGGGGACAGGACTTGGCAAACATATGATTGCTCTGACTGTGGTGGGCAGCGGTTGCTGATGACAACTCTCTTGGAAATTGAGGCAGGACCTTAGGCAGCATTCTAATGTGTTACCCAGGGAGGAGCTGTGTTGCAAAGTGAAACTTGATAGGCATCTTCATGTAGCAAGCAGCTCCTGGTATTCAGCACTCCTGGCCCCAGAGCCAGGACTCAGCAACAGTCTTCTTTTGTCTGTACAAGAAGCAGCGTGGCATTTTGCTTTGTTGTAAATCTGATCCTGGCCTCTCCTTTGATTCTTCATGTCCTTACACGAGCACCCAGCTTTAGTTTAGATGGGAAAGGGGCCGAATGTTGGAGGA
This sequence comes from Ellobius talpinus, assembly GCA_001685095.1. NCBI lineage: Eukaryota > Metazoa > Chordata > Mammalia > Rodentia > Cricetidae > Ellobius > Ellobius talpinus. The sequence continues at coordinate 9,256 of LOJH01027429.1, forward strand.
GTTTGAGTCCCAACCCCCTGCTACAGTTTGCTGAGAAGCTCTACTTGTGGGCATGCATAGCCGTCTAACAAACAGGAAGCTTGAATTTTTAGGAACGTGAGCGTTGACTTGCAGTTGGCAGCTTATGATGTAATTATGTGAAAGTGGTGTTCCCCATCACACAAGATTGATCTTAGCTGAGCAACCACTGCTGGCCTAAGGGAAGCCTGTGAGGTGAGAGATTGAACTTGAGGGGCCATGCTGTCTACCCCTGCAGCATGCACAGGTGATGAAGACCCAACAAAGGGAGAAAGGAGGCAGGAAATAATGAATGGAAGAGGGGAAGGAGGAAGCAGCACTGCTTACAGGAGCTTCAAACTTAAAATTTAGGACCTAGAATCACTGCATTAAAATTTCATAAATGTTCAAAGCAACTTTCAGGGAGCTCCACACTCCTGATGAGGGTTTACAAAGAAAATTTTCCTTTCCTACCGTTCTCAGCTGTCCCCACTTTGTCGCATTTGACTCCTCTCTAAGTGGAACTTTTTCTTTGACACAATGGAAATGTCAGCCGCTTTTCCTTTTTCATTGTTCCATTGTGTAGGTGCAAGAAAACAAACCTGTCTGAGGAAACATGAAGATTAATGTAGGCCTTCACATTGGGTGCTGTCTGCCCCCACCATTCATGTCACTCCATTCTGTGGAAAACTGGGAAGCCGTTAGCTGTTCTAAAGCGGAGGGCCAGCTAAGGGGAAGCTGTCTGACACTCAGGGTGGCTTTAATAGGGACAGGAGTGAGGAGCCGGTTTCTTTCCTGTTTTCTTTCTTCTATTAAGAAGAAAAGTTTTACATTTCTTGGTCTGGGCTCCATGCCAGGACCGTAGTCACACGATTCAATAATTTATAATCTCACATAAATCAGATACCAGCCACAGTTAAGTGTGATTTGTTATATGTGTGGATTTCTGTTTATGGTATCTTTATTGAGACGCTCAGTGGTAAAATGCAATATGTAATCTCTACCTATTTAAAAGCGTCACGCTGTTTGATCACAAAAATGATTTGCTTCTTCCTGATCCCAGCTGAGAGAATATTTGATACAAAGTTGCATAGCATGAAGTCCCTATGGGGCAATGTGCCTGTCAGGCTCCGAGCCTTGTTGCAGCAGTGTGTGGTTTCCGGGGATGAGAGACTGTGGCTAGCAGCTGGCAAACAAATTAGTTGTAGAGGAAATTAACTTAATAGAAACCAAAAATGTCTTCCCCTCACTCCCAACAGATTGCTCCTACGATGGCATCTAACAAGGGGAAGAGAGCCTGGCCAGCGGCATCTCCGCACACCAGATGCCATAAACCAGCATCAGTCTGGGATTCAGACTGCCCACTACAAAGCCAGGTCCCTTCTTCTTTAGGTTTATAACCTCAGGGGGCTGCAGAAGTTTCTACTCCCTGTCCTTATCTGGAAGTGAGGAACATACCTCACTTTTGAAAGAGGGATAAAAGTACATAGGATTCTGGGAACTTCTCTACGGCAGTATTTGTTATTCGTAGAGATTTTAAGGAGAAAAGAGTGGAGGCTGGTGAAGTAGCCCAGCTGATAGAGTTCTCAGAGAGCATGCACAGAGCTTTGGGTTTAATCTGCAGCACAGTGTGAACCCAGTGCAATAGCACAGGCCTCAGATCCACAGCCCTGGGATCCAAAGCCCTGGGGTCCACAGCCCTGGGATCTACAGCCCTGGGATCCAAAGCCCTGGTGTCCAGAGCTCTGGGATCCACAGACCTGACATCTACAACCCTGGATCCACAGCTGGGAGATCCAGTCCTGGGCTCCATAGCCCTGGAATCTACAGCCCAGGGATCCACAGCCCTGGGGTCAAAAGCCCTGAAATTCACAGCGCAGGGATCCACAGCCCAGGGATCCACAGTCCTGCGATCCATAGCCATGGAATCCACAGCCCAGGGATCCACAGTCCTGAGATCCATAGCCCTGGAATCCACAGCCCAGGGATCCACAGCCCTGGGGTCCAAAGCCCTGAAATCCATAGTCCAGGGATCCACAATCCTGAATCCATAGCCCTGGAACTCACAGCCCTGGAGTCCACAACCCTGACTTTCACAACCCTGGATCCATAGCCTGGGTATTCAGGCCTGGAATCCACAGCCCTGGGGTCCAGAGCCCTTGAGATCCAGTTTTGGAACTTGGAAGGAGGAGGATCAGTTGGTGTGGGAAGTACTTCTGTATATGTGTGGCTTTTATTGGTTAATGAATAAAACTGTTTTGGCCAATGGTTTAGCAGAATAGAGCAAGGTGGGAATTCCAAGCAGATAGAGGAGGAAGGCAGAGTCAGGGAGATGCTACATAGCTACCACAGGAGACAGACGTGCCAGAACCTTGCCAGTAAACCATAGGCCTCATGGTAAAATATAAAATAATAGAAATGGGTTAATTTAAGATGCAAGAGCTAGACAGGAATATTCTTAAACTACTGGCCAAGCAATATTGCAATTAATATAATTTCTGTGTGCTTATTTTGGGTCTGGGCAGCCAGGAAACGAATGAGCAGTCTCTGACTACAATTAGTAGTTTCAAATCATCCTTGGCTACATAGAGAGTTTGGGGTCAGCCTGGGCTATATAGATCCTGAAAGAGGGGCATGGAAGGGAGGGTGGGAGAGGGGGCTCGGAGAAGGAGGAGTGGGGGAGAGAGTGTGACTTCACTGAGGTTGTGAGCTTTGTTTGGTTGTGCAGTTCTCAGAACGTCTTCCTTTGAAAACACAGATAGCTATATTTGTTTCCATATCAGGGCTTAAATGCACTCCCATCTAAATTCATATGTGACTGCCAATAATGATAACAGTAAATTACAAGTGAATAGCAAAGAATCCCTCTTAGGAGGAAGAGAATAGGAACAGTTGAGATCTGGAGTTTCTTTGAGCAACACCATAATATCATGGAAACAAGGTTGAAGAAGACAGAGGCCTTAGCTGAGGTAAAAATTTAAATGACTACCCCAATATGTCTATGATCAAGATATAATCTATTTTAATGTGCTATTTTAAAGTGTAGTGTTACTCTGAAATATGTCTGTGTGTCTGAATGTGGGTATGTACAGGCGAATGGAAAGCCTACAGAAGACAGAAGCAGGTGTCAGATCTACAGGAGTTGGAGTTACAGGCAGTTGTGAGCTGCCCATTTTGGACCCTGAAAACCAAACTCAAGTCCATCTACAAGAGTGGCAAGTACTCTTAAGCATGTGGTCATCTCTACAGTCCCACAATGAAATGACTTTAAATAACAAAACTAAAGCAGAAATGATACCACAAGTAAAACATATTTTTCAAAAAGAGAAAAGGTTGAAATAGGTTCGATTCAGATGAGACAAGAGGCAGGGTGGATCCCAGCATACACGTGATGTCCAGGCAGGGTGGAAAAGGCAGGGTGGATCCCAACATATACGTGATGTCCAGGCAGGGTGGAAGAAGCAGGGTGGATCCTGGAATGCAGGTGATATCTAGGCAGGGTGGAAGAGGCAGGGTGGATCCTGACATGCATGTGATGTCTAGACAGGGTAGAAGAGGCAGGATCGATCCCAGCATGAATATGATGTCCAGGCAGGACAGAAGAGGTGGATCCCAGCACACATATGATGTTTAGGCAGGGTGGGAGAGGCAGGGTGGATCCTGGCATGCACAGGATGCCCATGCAGGCAGAAGCAGCGGCAGGACATCTTTGGGCTTTCAGCATGTATGTACAGTTTACACCAAGAAACACCTTACAGACCTTGCTCCAGGATTTTGGAGTTCAAATGAATCAACTTCCCTCCCTTGCTTTTGCAACAATGACTAGGTTTTCTCTAGTGAGGCCCCATTTACCAGGAGCTACAGTCACAAATAAGTTGATCATAGTGGATTTGGAAGCACGGTGTTGGTAATTCTGCAATCGAGTGACAACTATTTAGGTTTGTCATGCTCAGGACAGTAGTCTAGGTTGACCACTTCTCATGTCAAACCTGCTAACATGGCCACACAAAGTCATCATTGACAAGTTTTACACGTGACTACTGTGTAACCGAGTTACAAAACAAAACCAAAATAAAAGGGTAAATAAAAATGTTTAAACCTCATAATATTTTAAGTAAGTTCACAGTTTTTGGGTTGGACCATGTTCATAGTTGCCCTTGGACACACAAGGTGGCATGTGTCCCTTGGGCTGCAGGGAGGAAGATTCAGAGTGGAAAATCGGATAATATATATTTTCAATCTAGTTATTGTATTTAAATTGATAATTGACAATTGATAAAAATTATATGATAGAGAAATAATTTTCTGAGTTCTTACCTCATTGTAGAAATTAGAATCTGACAGTGAATTCACTTAGATCTACTTAGAAAGTTTTTAGATTGAAAAGTTACCAATAATTTTATTATTAACTAAGGGAAGCTATGATATCAGAGGGTCTACTGTGCCCAGGCACTGGCCTGGGTACTGATGTCCACATTTTCAGGTAAGCCCTGCAGGGTGGGTCAAACCATAGATTAAAACAGCAGCAGCAACAACAACAAACAAACAACAAAAAGCTAAAGTCAGGGAAACCCACTGGGTCGCTCAGAGTCAGTCAACAATAAATGGCAGAGCCAAGGTCGAAAGCAACATTCTAATTAATTCTAGAGTCTGTGCTTTCTGGGAATGTTAAAGCCAGGGGTGAGGATCTCACTGGGGCCGACATAACATCACCCAAGATGTAAATATTCAGAAAAATACTCGATTCTCGGGAAAATTTGTTCCTTTGAGGTTTGGGCCTTTAGAAGTTTTGGGGTGAGATAAATCAACAATACAAGAATAGCTTCTGGAATCTTAGCAGGTGAAATATCAGGGCAAGGAGGGTAACAGGGTGGATGCAAGCTGAGGCAGGTCCAAACCACAAGCCCCAGGGGAATCTCTGCAGTTTTGTTGGTGCCTCAGGGTCTCTCATGAGCCTCCCTTGCTCTGCTGTGAGCTATTGTTACTCCATTCATTTTGCACCTCTTAGCTAACAGGCGTGGGGGGTGGGGTGAATTCTTGCACGCATCTCAAGCTGTAACGATTTTGGCCTCTGACACTCTGTTCTCAAAATGAACAGTAACAAATCACAGCAGACGTTTTATTAAGCCAATAAAACCCCCTATCAGCAATCCCGAAGGCACACGGGACCCCTGCAGGGGCATGCTGTCACTGCTGTAAGCATCTGAGTCACAGACTGACAGCTGAGCAGGACTGCTGAGTCAGCCAGAATTCGGAGCGACGGACGAAGGCTAAACTATAACTCAAGATGCACATTCGGACAGAACACCCAGCCTGGTGAGGCTGAAGTGAAATGAGAGAAAAGGAGGGACAGTTTGGGATTGTGAGGTGTGGGGTGGGTGTAGGAAGTGAGCCCTCAGCACGCATCCCACTGCCACTCATTGGGCCTTCAGTTACCACTAAAGGTATTGATTTCTGTGTGTGTTTCAACTTGTGTAACAGTTTTATTCCTTAAAAATTAAAGAAATGTTTAATCCAATACGCTTGTCTTTATGGCGCCTGTGTCTCAGGTAAGCTGTGTGTCTTGCCCAGGCCTCCTGTCACCTGTCTGTAGGTTCTGCCCCATTCTGTCCAGTACTCGTCCGTGGTCAGCCGCTTTACACAGCCTTACCATGCATCTCCTTCAAACACCGGCTGTTTGTCATCTGTGTGCAGGATGGAAACAATTGCTCTGATGTAGAAAAACTATTTTTGAGGCTATGGCGAGTTATCAACATTTATTACCTTCTGCAACCTGTCACAATTTGAATCAATCCTTCCAGAGGCGAACCGCGAACCGCATTTCATCAGCTGTCAGCAGGTGGGGGGTTGCGGGGGCATGTAAGCAGCATTTTGTTTATATCCCTCTGTACCGGCAGCCATGGCACCATCAAGGCTTCTGTTGCTCGTGATGCTTGTAAAATCTGTAAACCCCTCTAGGTAATGATGGGCTTGTCTAGCTCAAGCCTTCTAATGGGAACCCACCCAGAATTGGAGATTAGGGAGAATAAAGAGAATCATTAACATGAGCAAATGGGCCCTTTGTCCAGAGGGGCTGATTGTATGTTTAACAAGCCTGAAACAGGTGGAAGACACAAGGGTGTGCTAGGCTCCTGGGTGATGTAAACCGCCTCTGGAAATCAAGTGCATTCGAATATTTCTATGGAAAACGAAAGAGGGAAAGTGTGGTTCAAAGAAATTGCACTGATGGGAATAGGAACGTGCAGGCATCTGCCTTGTTTCTTTTCTTTTTTTGTAGATTTATTTATTTCATTTCATGTGTATGAGCGGTTTGCTTACGTGTGTATATGTACACCGGGTGCATCGCTCCCTGAGGACAGAAGAAGGTGTCAGATTTCCTGGAACTGGAGCTATGGATGGTTGTGAGTCACTGTGTGAGTTCTGGGTGCCAACGCAAGTCCTTAGTGAGAACAACAGGTGCCCTTTTATCTACGGAACCATTTTTCCAACCCCCAGGTGTTGTCCTACCCCAGGTTGTTTTTGTTTTGTTTTGATTGGCTTTCTCTCTCCTTTCTCTTTTTCTCTCCCCCATGTTAATGGAAGCTATGAATAATAACTTCTCCCAAAATAATAATTCTCCCGAAATAGTTGAACATCTGTGTATATATTTGAACATACTTTTAAGAGAGACAAATGGATTCTAGTGCTCCTTAAAGATTCCCCATTACACTATGGATATTTTCAGATCACTGTCTAAGAATTGATGATGTAATACAAGCTAAAGCCAGCTAAAGCCAGGTACAGTTTGGAGCTCGACCCTGATGTGCACTGACCTGTAATCACGCAATGGTTTAGTTTATAACTGGTAAACCCTGTCCTCATGAACCCTTTGTAAATAGAGCATATTTGCTTCTGACATATTGCCCACTTTACCATAGATTTAAGATTTAAAGGGCATTTTAATTTTTGTTTTATTAGTTTATTTATGAGTCTGTGTGTCACTGTGTATGTGAATGTTCTGTGTGTCCAGTTGGACATAGAAGCCAGAAGAGGGTGCCAGGTCCCCTGGATCTGGAGTTGCAGGCAGGAAGTTACAGTAGTGAGCCGCCCAATGTGGGAGCTGGGGACTAAAGTTTGGTCCACTAGAAGAGCAGCCTATATGCCTAATTACTGCACTCACTACTCTTTAGTGCTCTGGAAGGGCATTTTACAACTCATAATAAGGCTATGTAAGATAAGATTTGAGGACCAAATGAAACACTATAGATTACTCTGAGTACAGGGAACCCACAGAGAATTCTGAAAAGTGATCTGCTTTTTTCAGTCCTGGCCAACCCCTGCTGGGTGCTGCAGAAACTACCTTGCTTTCCTAGGGCAATTTCAGTTTCTTCCTCTCTTCAGCATGGCCTTGGGATGGGGCATTAAGCAGCAATGAGATGCCCAGAGAAAGATGTAGGTTAGAAATGACATCTAGTGGCCAAGGTCACCCCTCCCCCTCAGTTCAACCTCCAGTAAATGTTGTCTGCTGCTTCAGGGCAGTCACTCTTTCTAGAACTGGAGTGAACTGGAGCTTGGAATGAGGACATGAACTTGTCCAACACTTCATCCTTGAAAATGAGAATCATGTCCTCCGCCTTCTTTTGCCCTTGTTCTCAGTGGTGTCATGGAAGGAAGGGAAGGGCTATTAGAGAAAGATGGAAAGAAGTATTTGGAGGTGCCCCTGGCTGCCTGGAAGCCAGCCACCCAAAAGAGAAATGAACAATTTAGATTGGTTAAATATCTCTCCTCAGATGGAAAAGAATCCCGCTTCTCAGTAAGAGGTTGGGAACACCAGGCACCTCATTTCTGTGGTGCGGTGATCAATGGCATTCTCTTCCAGCTGTCTCTGTGTGTCTTTCTCTGAACTAAGAATGCAGTGCTGGCACCGGGCTATAAATCTATTGCCTTGTTTTTATTTCTCCATTCTCATGTTTATGGTGTGCATCGGTCTGAAGCCACCTGTGTAGGTGCGTGTGACCTGGGTGTCTGTGCTTGTTGGCGCCTGAAATTGATGTCAGGGATGATCCTAGATCTCTCTTTCATCTTATTCATTAAGCCAGGCTCTCCCAATCAAACCCTGAGCTCCCTGATGTGGCCAGCATAGGTTGCTCTGAGTATCTCCTGTCCCTGCCTTCCTAGGCTAGGAAATACAAGTAGAGCACCATACACACACAGCACTTAAATAATTTTGGGGTTTGAAGTCCTTATGTTTAGATGACCAGTGCTTAACCACTAGACATATCCTTAGGCCTGGAGCTATATTTATTATGTTGGTTTCTCTCATCAATCTTCATTTTTTTTCCACCTGGGTTACTAGGAAGATCACAGAAAAAAATCCTGGTGGCTTAAATGCCTCATTTTTATGGATAGCTGAGTCTACAGGTCAGGACTTTTGATCATGTACATTACAAAGGTTAGATTTGTCCACTCTTAGTTTCTACTCACCTGACAGAGTGAAGGGGAAGCAATCAGACAAAAGTTAGAAGCTTCTTGCTCTCCACCATGTTTGCTGAAAACAGAATTTAAAGGTCCATATTTCAAAGTCTGGAGCAATGGGATTTTACTCTTCAGCAGCTAGGTCCTGAGACTTAGTGTGCATACTTTAAAGATTGGGGTGTTCTCCATCTTCAGAAGGTCTGAAGGAAAGATTCTGGCGAGGCCAACTTCTGCTACAACTTCTTTGCTGCCTGCTAAGAAATTGTGCCTTTGTCCATACATCTTTTGGTCTCATGGTGTTGTGATAAGGGAGCGGGCCTGCTTTTCGTCCCGCCCGGCTCCTGCATGGCTAGCT